>OZJO01016355.1:0-27356 GCA_900406225.1 Acrobeloides nanus | reverse complement strand
AGAACCTTCGATTTTTGCTCCCTATTTTGGCTTGGCACTAGGTTCTATAGGGGCAAAAATCGAAGGTTCTCGGATTTTGATGAAAATTTACAGGAATGTTCGGGAGAGTGTATCTCATCGATATATGCCATTTTTAGGCCATAAAAGTGCGATTTCACGGAGTTATACGCGTTTGAAATTTCGAAAAATGGCTTAAAATTGAGGGTAGTACACCTTCTAAGCTCCTAAAAGAATTTTGAGGGTTCGAGAATTTGGTCGGGAGCGGCTTTAAAAATCGTTTCGAGCATTCTACTTTAATATTTGCTAGGTTTTGTCATTATCGTGGGAAGAAAATTTTTCAGGTTCGAAATCTCGAGATATTGTCTCTTAAAAATTATTCAAGTTTTCATAAATTTCATTTGGTTTTTTCAAAATTAAATTTTTATAAAAATCAAACGGTTTGTTCCTCTGTTATTTTTAGCACAATTTACTTTGTTAGTTTTTTAAAAAGTTCTAACTTGTAGTAGGCCCTGTAGTACTCGTTGTTGTAGTTGTGGTTGACGTAGTCGAAGTTGTCATAGACGTAGTTGAAATTGTCATAGACGGAGTTGAAATTGTCGTAGTCAAGCTAGTTGTTGACCTAATTGTAGTAGTGGCGATAGTAGTTGGAAGCCCATCTGGGCCATAGTTACCATAGTTAATCCCATTTCCGTTGCGACAGCAAAGATTTCCTATGGAACATATATATCCCTGCCCACATCGACCTGATAAACATAAGGAAACAGCGTTAGAGCCGTCACTACACCTTGGTAATATGGATAAATATTGTGAATTACAGCAAAGACCATCAATACATGTGAAGCCAGTGCCGCATTGATCACTAACACAAGCTCCAACAGGCTGCATTCGATTCGGGCACACTGAAAAATTAATTAATAAACATAAATATTTTCGGGAGCATGTGGGATACATCCATTTTCACTTATCCTGTTTGGGGGCCTTTGCCGTATCTAGGGGTTGTATGGTTGTGCAAGTGTGGCTTTCGATAAATCTCGATTATTTTAAAGATTCCAATGCTGAGTTCTTGTTAAAGATTCCAATGCTGGGTTTTTAACTGTGGGGAACACGATGGCGATATTATTTTTGTAACAAATTTTTTTTGTAAAATTAAAAAATTAAAGGGTTACTAGTAATGCGCTGAAATCGCTTTCGAAATTTTTTCGATTTCGAAAATTTGACCCCAAAATTTCGTTTTCGAGGTTTTGACGCTAAAAGATGACCCAAAAAATTTTTAAAAATTCAAATCTCCTTCAAATTAAAACTTTTTTTTTGCATAAAAATTGTTTTGGCTCNTAAAAAATGACCCAAAAAATTTTTAAAAATTCAAATCTCCTTCAAATTAAAACTTTTTTTTTGCATAAAAATTGTTTTGGCTCGATAAAATTACCTGAATTTTATTTTCCGTGCAAATTCACCCCAAGTTTTTCATTTGGGTTTCTGGAAGTTTGGGGGGGGGGAAGTAGGGGGTAAGTTTTTTTCTTAAAATGGCCTTATCTCAGTGGGGATAAATCGAAATTTTTTAATTTTGCAAAAACTAAAACCAAACCATGGATGTTCTAACCAGAAAAAAATATTTCAGATTTTTCCGAGCCAAATTGCAAAAAATAGAAAATTGAAAAAAGTCAGAATTACGTCACTGATCATAAGGGTCTCCCCCCCATGATTTTTGACAAAAAATCACCAAAATTTTTTTACTATTTTCACTAAAATTTTCAATTTTTTACATCAAAATTCATCATTTTCCGCCAAAAATCGTCATTTTTCGAAATTTCGATTTCTGGCTTTCAAATTTCAACGCATCACTAGGGGTTACTCCCTCAAAATTGAAAAATATGCGAATTTCAGAAATGGCTCAAAATCGGCTATTTTTGTCTACTCGGGGTTTTCGACTATGGGAAACACGATGGTGATATTATTTTTTAATAAAAATTTTTGTACTCGGGGATCGGCGTCTGTAACGTCGACATCTGTAACATCGGCGCGCGAAGCGTGCGCCGGGTTAGTATTTTAAAAAAGTTACATTTTTCGTTATACTTAGGACACTGTATATAAGGAATAGGATTCCTGCTATTTTTAGGAATCAATAATATCAATAACAAACGATGCATTAGAACATGACCATTATAATTTTTTGGACGAAAATTGAATTTCTCACATATTCCCAAATTCCTTCAAAAAGATAAAAAAATTTACATTAAAACTGGTATTACAAGTTTAAAATCATTTTAAACTGTGTCAAAAAGGTTTAAAGTGATTTTGTACACATTAGTATTCTGAGCATATCTCTTTAAAGGGGAATAAGAATCAGGAACTAATCTTCAAAAAAATTTTTTTTTGCAAAACCGCCTATATAGGGGTAAAATCATGCGAAAAATCGATTGCGCGCATTCCCGAAGCGTGAAAATGCTTCTTTGACTCTGATTCAGGTAGAATATAGATTTTTAATTTTAAAAAAGCACTAGTACTTAATTTGAAAAGAAGTTTCTTTATCAACAATCCTCGATGGTGCATGGCAAAGCAGAGGCTTAGTGGTCACACGTTCGCGGGTTCGAATCCCTCTTGGAGTCTAATTTTTTTGCACAAAGTAAAAATCGGAAAATATTGAAAAATTACTTTGTGCAAAAAATTTGGCTCTTAGCGGGATTCGAACCCGCGACCTTGTGACCACTGAAACGCTTTGTCACTACACCATCTAGGCTTGTTGATGGTGAAACGTCTTGTCAAACCAAGTACTAGTGCTTTTTTAAAATTAAAAATCTATATTTTCCCTGAAACAGGGTCAAGGAAGCATTTTCTCGCTTCGGGAATGCACGCAATCGATTTTTCGCATGATTTTACTCCCAATAGGGTCATTTTTACGAAAAAATTTTTCTCCCAAATGGTCGCAAAATGCACCCCCTTTTAAATCAGTCGTTTGCGAGATTGACTAAACAGACAGACATTACATGCTTAATGTAGTAGGATGTTGATGATCTTGGTGTCCTTGGAAAGCTGAGAACGTAATCTATAACTTTTTTTATAGAGTATGTGTGTGGGGATAAAATATCGAAAAATAAAGGTTTTTGTTGAAAAAAGCGGGACCCTCGGATGGAGTAAAAAATCAAAATTTTGGATCTAGCCAAAACTTTGTTTCTTCCGGTTTCTCTGCTCGGCTCTAAAAAATTATCTACAAGGTGCCCTAAAAAGGGCAATTTTGCACTATTTTAAAAAAACTGGATAGCCGTCACTCCCGAGTTGCGTTTCCAAGAAGCACCACCGATTTTAAATTTTATGATCTTCGATAAATCGTTCCAATAAATAATTCGATTGAATCAGGCAACGTTACTTGATTCAACTGAATTTGATTATCGACACGATTGATAAAACATTGAAAAATTAAAATTTAAAAAGTTTTTTTGGCTGATTCGACCATTTCCGTCGGTCAAAATCATCAATTCCTTCGGATTCGTGTGCTACATACTCGAACTCCTCTCTCCGAGTACAAAAAATCAGCAGATTTGGAAAAATTTGTGAAAATTCGACTTTTTATTCGTTGGTAAAAATGGGAAAAAATTTTTTCACAAAATTTCACGAAAGTAGTGACAAAAGTCTTAGAATTATGTCCTGATCATGCTGGTATAATACTCGAACTCCTCCCTCCTCCGGGTACAAAAAATCAACAGTTTTGTTGACGGTTTGAATCGCACCTTTAAAAGTTAACTCGGACTTCCGGACACACACACAGCCATTACGTTTTTATATTCTTAAAAATACTCTCAAAATACACCGTGTACAAAACCGTGTAATGTCCAAATTGTATATAGACAAAATGAAAGTTTTGGAGAGGAACACACCAATTCAAAGACACCATTGTGCTCCATTTGAGTCCAATTTTCAAATTTTGAGCTCGGCTTTCTAGTTCCGTGACAACTCTAAATTGTTCGAACTATCAAGACATTACCTCTTAAAGGACAATAATATCAGGTTACATAAGCTCATCACGAGGTATTTGTTTACAATATGATCTCGATCATTCATTTCCAGTAGGGTTGTGCGTTGGCTTGCGGGCGGGGTTGCGGGGAGGGATTTTTTCAAAAAATTTTTGCGGGGCGGGGTTACGGGGTTTTTAAAAACTTGCGGGCGGGATCCCGCGGGATTTTTTGCGGGGTTAAAAAGGTTAAATTTTGTTGATAAAAAATTGATTAAGACAGTAAATGCATTATAATGTATAAATTCGTTAGTTTTTTCCATGCGTCGATAGATGATAAAAAATTTTGTAGAATAAACAAGAGTTTTTAATCAAAAAATGACCCGAAAATTGAGAATTTTAGTTAAAAATGGTCAAATGTCAAAGATGTCGCAATGCAAAAAAATATGGAGAGGGGAGTCGAACCTCCGACCTTCTGGGCTAAAAACGGGATGGATGAATGGCCTTTTAGGGAGGGGGGTACATGCATACATGAACAAGGAAGGGGGACAAGCTACATGTTGTCGACCAAAAAAAAGGTCGATTTTTTCAAAAATTTATATGATGAATGAATTGGAGGGGGAGGGTATACGAACCCTCATGATGGATGGATGAATGACTATAAAGGCGGAAGGTCCGAGGATGAGTGGTGAGGGGATACTGTACCCCCCCCCCCTTGGTAACCTATGCCAGGAACCGAGAGTCCAGGCCCTCGAAGGAAAGGGCAGCGCTGAGTGACTGTTATATATTGCGCTGTGTATCAAAGTGATCTGGTTAACGCTGTGCCTCCAAGTGACCTTGTGCTTCCGAGTGACCTTGTATCTCCAATTGTGCTTTCAATTGTCCTTGGAATTCCGAGTGACCGCGTACCTGGGAGGGGTGTGAAATTTCGCATCTCCTCGCACTTGTTCGAAAATTTTCTTAAGAACCCCCCCCCCCCCCCCGCCCAGGTATAAGTGACGTACTTCTCCAAGTAACTGCGCCTCCGAGGGGACTTGTACTTCCGAGTGACCTTGCATCTCCGAGTGACCGTGTTATACAGCCCGAACAAACATGCAGTACCTTTCATGATACCATTGAGATTTGGAAAGGTATCGCAAGTAACATGTTTTATAAACGTGTCATTATTGGAAAATTAAAAAATGTCAAAATTTTGGGATGCAGACAATGCTGTTTGATCTATTATTACTTTCTGATCAGGACATAAATTTTCATAAGTCTTACTCAACTCATCCTTCAAATTTCTTCAACTGTCATTGACATTGTTTTGTAATTAATTGATAAAGAGATTCCTGCAAAGCATAAATGCACGATTTGGGAATTTCGTTGCTAAAATAAGAGCGAGAAAGGCTTGGACGTGATGCTTAGAGACCATTTCTATTTTGCTAGACTATTCGAGTAGGAAAAAAACTATAAAAGAGGTCACTTTTGGCTCAGTTTAATCAAGAAAAATTGTTTACAACTTTTTGTCTTGTTCAAATTTCAATTAGTTCCTTAAAACAATGATCCATATTCTAATCTCGACTGAAGATGGTTACTATCTAAACCACTCAAATAATCGAAGGTTACAATTCTTTCAAAACCTGTGTTCAAAGCCGAAGAAAAGTCATCAAAAATTGTCGTAACTATAAGATATGATCATGCGAATGTGGTGAGCCAGTGTATTGCCTCAAGTGATTTTCGGAATTCAAAAAACTATTGGAGAAGCCAAACATCACTTTTGATAAGTCAAATAATTTGTCTTAATATTTATATATTTTTATTTTATCTTTTTATAAATAAACTAATAAAAATTAGAAAACTGTTTTTATTGTTGTCTCTGACTGATCTGCTACCATACCTGCCAAAAAAGGTCGTACAGGGGTACGATTTCAAAAGTACGCACAAGTAGCCGTCCGAAAATTTTTTTGCAATACCCCCCCCCCTCGTGTGAACCTCGGTAAAAATGGTAAGATCTTGTTTTGAACAAATTTTGTATAAAAATGACCTTTTTTTACCTGTGCCCTCTTCCCGGCCCCTGGCGAGTCTTTGCCCCCTCTCTCCAGCGATATCTCCCCTCTCCCATTGAAACCTCCCCGCCCATATGGACGAGGTTAAATGGGGGTAGTGCACTGTACCCCCAGGAACATGACCCCGAAAGCAAAAAGTTTGTGAATACTTGGAGAAATTTTAAAATTTTTTGTAAAAATTGTAAAAAAATAAAAATGATTATTTTTGAATAAAAAATAGCGAAATTTGGTTTAAAAAACGCAAAAATAAGCACTTTTTAGTAAAAAAAACAAGCAAAATTCCAAAAATTGTATCTTTTTCGACCATTTTTAGTCCTGGGACCTACCTCCCCCTTCAGAATTTGGAGCTAACCCCCCCCCCTCCCCTGCCAAAGTATATCTGGAGGAGAGTCTAGAGGAGAGATAGGAAATCGGAATAAGAACGGTATAACCGCAGGGATTGGAGGGAAGTCTAGAGGGAAAATAGAGGATCGGAATAAATTACAGGGATCGGGGGAGTCTAGAGGGTGATCTTAAAAATGCAGATCGACTATTTAGAGCCAGAGGAAAAATTCTAAAGCCAAATATTGCTATATGCATGTTTTCGTTTCAATATGATTCACGTGTTTTCGATATTGTTGTTATAAATAAATTTATTCGATTTTAATACATAAATATTATAAAATCTAAAAATGACTAGGTTCTCTATTTCTTCACATAAAATGTTGCATGAACCACCCCTGTAATACCCATTTCCACCTTATCTCCAGGATGAATTATTGTACTGCCAACCGGAGTTCCTGTCAACACTAAATCTCCGGGTTCTAACGTAATGTACTTAGTGATGTATTCGAGAATGGTCGGGACATCAAACGCCTTTATACCCGTATTGTCTCTTTGTTTTTCTTCACCATTTACAAGGCAATAGATTTCGACGTTGTCCGGATCCTTTATCTTCTCTTTCGGCACAAATCGAGAAACGGGGCAAAAGGTGTCGCAGGATTTAGCCAAGATCCAATGAGTGCCTTTCTTCAAAGCAGTTCGCAAGAAGGCCACGTCTGTTCTAAAAAAATTGAAGTTGTAATACTCTAAAGTTCAGGGGCAGAGCCGGACAGCGCAGAACAGGGCAGGGCAGAATAAAGTAGGGCAGGGAAGCAGTGATGTGGATAGAAAAATTTCTTGGGATGGTTAGGGACACTGACCCCTGGCTAATTCCTTGCCAAACAGTGCCAGAGCAGAGCATGGAGGGTTAGGGAAAAGCCAAGTCAGGGCATAGATGCTCAAACTTCTTACATATCATTGACAGCACAATAACCGGCCACATAATCGAAAACTTCTTCTTTTTTAATATTTTTAGCTCTTTTTCCAATCACTACCCCAAGTTCCACTTCATGAATAACTTCTTTACAATCTGGTGGAATTACAATCTCTTGTCCTTCTGTAATATATGAGCTTTTCGCTTTCAAAAAAATTAGTGGCACTTCCGGAATATCGATAAAGCCTTCGGCAACAGTTGGATAATTAAATCCAATAGCCACAACCTTTGTGCCCACTTCAGTAAAATTTTCTACTCCCATTCTCAAACAAATATAATCAATAAACAAATATGAGAGAAAATGATTTTTTATGGCCTTTTATAGAAATAAAGGTAAGAGATCGATAGAATCGATGATAACTCAATAGAATCGATGCACAAAGTCACGTGTTCTAATTGATTTGATTTAACAACAAATGCGATAAGTGCATAATATAATGATCAAGTGCGTGATACGATGAACAAAGTAGTAAAACAGTTATAGAATTAACGACTTTGTGCATCGATTCTATCGACTATGTACATCAATACTATCGACTACTTACCTTTATTTCTATAAAAGACTATAAGTCATTTTCTCTTCCATTTGTTTATTATATTTTTGTTTGAGATATTTGTTTGAGAATGGGAGTAGAAAATTTTACTGAAGTGGGCACAAAGGTTGTGGCTATTGGATTTAATTATCCAACTGTTGCCGACGGCTTTATCGATATTCCAGAAGTGCCGCTAATTTTTTTGAAAGCAAAAAGCTCATATATTACAGAAGGACAAGAGATTGTAATTCCGCCAGATTGTAAAGAAGTTATTCATGAAGTGGAACTTGGGGTAGTGATTGGCAAAAGAGCTAAAAATATTAAAAAAGAAGAAGTTTTCGACTATGTGGCCGGTTATTGTGCTGTCAATGATATGTAAGAAGTTTGAGCATTTGCCTATGCCCTGACCTGGCTTTTCCCTGCTCTGCTTTGGCACTGTTTGGCAAAGAATTAGCCAGGGGAGAGGAGTCAGTATCCCTAACCACCCAAAAATTTTTTCTACCCACGTCACTGCTTATCTGCCTTGCCCTGCCCCATAGATGCACAAGGAGGGGGGGGGACTATCCCCCCTATGTCGTCGTATTGAGGGCAAAAATGAGAAAACATGTCATATTTTGGTCCGAGACGACATGTTTTTTACCAAAAATACGATATTTCTACGTTTGGCGACCAAAAAAAGGTCAAAAACATGTCGTACTTGGATGAAAGTGTCCCCCCTACTTGTGCACCTATGCCCTGCCCTGTTCTGCGCTGTCCGGCTCTGCCCCTGAACTTTAGAGTATTACAACTTCAATTTTTTTAGAACAGACGTGGCCTTCTTGCGAACTGCTTTGAAGAAAGGCACTCATTGGATCTTGGCTAAATCCTGCGACACCTTTTGCCCCGTTTCTCGATTTGTGCCGAAAGAGAAGATAAAGGATCCGGACAACGTCGAAATCTATTGCCTTGTAAATGGTGAAGAAAAACAAAGAGACAATACGGGTATAAAGGCGTTTGATGTCCCGACCATTCTCGAATACATCACTAAGTACATTACGTTAGAACCCGGAGATTTGGTGTTGACAGGAACTCCGGTTGGCAGTACAATAATTCATCCTGGAGATAAGGTGGAAATGGGTATTACAGGGGTGGTTCATGCAACATTTTATGTGAAGAAATAGAGAACCTAGTCATTTTTAGTTTTTATAATATTTATGTATTAAAATCGAATAAATTTATTTATAACAACAATATCGAAAACACGTGAATCATATTGAAACGAAAACATGCATATAGCAATATTTGGCTTTAGAATTTTTCCTCCGGCTATAAATAATCGATTTTCGTTTTTAAAATTTATATATAGCTTCATTAAATACGATTTTCGTCCGCGCGGCGAGATAAAAAAGATGAAAAAATAGACAAAACATTTTTTTGCAATAATGGTCTAAAATTTAATTTTTTCTGGCTACGTCCCTGGAGGGAGAGGGTTTCAAAATTTCTCAATTTTTTATAGACGCCGGTTTTTAATATTTTCTTAAGACCCATAGCCGCATAGCCTCCGGTGGGTGTGGCTATGGGTATTTTTTAACGATTTATATATACACAGCTCGACATAAGTATAGGTTCACCTTAAATTTTGTTAATTTTAGGTATTTTACATAGATAAATTAATCGAAATCGAGTCCAATCGATAAGGGATGATCGAAAATATATTTTTAATAAAAAAAATCGAATTATTCCAAGTCGGTTCGAGAACCGGAACTGGAACCGAAACTTGAACCAGGGGATCGTTGCCTACTTCCGTAAGTTGGAACCAGAGGTTGGAACCGGAAGTTAATACTTAACGAATCCATTTATAAACACAAAATCTTTCTTTTTCGCTTTAATTTTCGGTTTAAATTCTGGGTTCAGTTCCGGTTCCAGTTTTCTAACATACTGTACACCAAATAATAATCTACATGATCTAGATCAGCGCCGCAGTAAATTTAGGGAAAATTGATCTGTTCTCTATCCCAAAATTTGCAGAAGAATTAAAACAAAAAACTTCCATTTCTTGATTTTTTGTCTAACTAAAGACTGACAAAAAATTGAGCTCCTCCTCCCCTATCCAATGTTACAGCACCGATCCAGAAATAACTCCTATTTTCGACCACTTTGCCTAGTACCGCTACAATAAGCACTTGTAACGATCATGCCATTGGGATCTTGCCACATACCATTGACACAATTAATAGTGGTCAATATGCTACATGGTTGAACTGGGCAAGGTGATTCTGGGTTTGGATCTTTAAATTGAAAGCTACATCCAGCGCCAATATTAAACTAAAACTTGATATTAGATTGTGTTAAAATAATTTCACGCCAATCCAACTTCTCTTTAACTGGTTGGTAAAAATTCCCTTATGTTTTTGGGGTCACCCCCTAATGGAAAAAATCCGGGCTACGGCACTGCCTCTCCGAATTTCTGGATATGCCATTGATTGTGATGAGGCTTTTGCATCTAATAACATACTTTAACTGTAACAGATGCCACATTAGAGGCTGTTGTTCCACAATCAAATTGCATAAAGCTACAACCTCCAGCGAATACGATAATTTGATTAAAATGTGCACTCGGTAGATCATTGCAGTTATTAATTAACGTGACTTGGCCCAAGGTACAGCCATTGCAAGCCGGGTTTAATGCTTAAAAATGATTTATTTAGTATTTTAAAAAGTTCTAACTTGTAGTTGTAGGACTCGTAGTGGTAGTAGTTGTGGTTGTCGATGTTGTTGACGTCGTCGAAGTAGTTGTGGTCAATGTAGTTGTAGTAGGAGTTGTTGTTGTAGTCGTTGTAGGAGTTGTAGTAGTCGTTATTGGGGTTGTTGTTGTCGTTGTAGGGGTTGTAGTAGTCGTTGTAGTAGTTGTTGTCGTTGTAGGAGTTGTTGTACTTATAGTGGAAGTCATTGTTGAAGTTTGTGTAACCGTTGAAATAGTACCCGTTTGAGTTGGAGTAATAGTAGTAAATTGAGTTGTAAAAGGAATAGTATATATTGTGATAGGTCTAATTGTAGTGGTGGTCGTACGAATTGGGAGCCCAACTGGATCATATATGCCATAGTTAATCCCATTTCCAGTGCGGCAACAAAGATTTCCCATAGAACATGTATAGCCCTGCCCGCAGAGACCTTGATAACAAGCGGCAGAAGCTTTAGAGCCGTCACTACACCTGGGAAATGCGGATAAATATTTTGAATTGCAGCAAAGACCATCAATACATGTGAAGCCAATGCTACAATTGTCACCAACACAAGCTCCAACAGGTTGCATTCGGTTCGGGCATACTGAAAATTTGATTTATCAACATAAATATTTTCGGGAGCCTGTGGGATAAGATTACCCTCTCCATTTCCTGTTTGGGTCATAGCCGTATCCAGTGGCAAATCATAATGGGGGGGGGGGGGGATTATTTGGATTTTTTAATTTTCAAAAATTTTGGGCAAAAACAAGGGGACACCATTAGGATTTTTTAGGATTTGGGTCGGGTTTCTTTTCCTCCTTCTTTTCTCCACTGAACCAATAAGATCGGTCATGATTGTTTAAAAAATTACATTTTTCGTTGTATTTAGGGCAGTGTTTATTGGGAACAAGATTTTTGTTATTTATAGAAACCAATAATGCCACTAACCAAGGTTGCATCAGCATATAACCATTATAATTTTTGGTCGAATCTTGAATTCTCAGATCCCTAATTATTTTTAAAAGATAAAAATAATAATTACAATTATTGGATCGAACATAATTTTTGAGATTTACATCGAAGTAAAGACTAGAGATTGCAATAGGGTTTACTACTAGAATTTTGCAATTTAATCATTTTGGTCTCAAAAATAGTCATTTCCATTTAATTTTTATTCAAAATTAAGTATAAGTGATTATGATTATAGGAAAGGAAATTTTGGCAAAATTAGCATCAGTCTCAAATTTAAACAAAAATGAATGAAAATAAGGGAAAGTCGAAACTTTGTTCGACAATGCACTTAACCCATTTCTAGTATAGAAAACCCCTTATAGGATTATTTCAAGGGCGTAGTTAGGGCCCTATTTCAGGGGCGATAATCCCAAAAGTTGTTCTTCAAGGAAGTTTTTGATTTTTTAAAATGAAAAATAGTTAAATAATTGCTTTAAAATACGTAAAAATTTATAAATCAGTATTTTTTGAAAAAAAATTTCAAAATGTATATTTTGAAATTTTAAAAAAAGTTTATATAATATTATGAGGGTATAATACAACAGATTACGATGGAGTGCTAGGTGTGATGGGGATAAAAACGCAAAAATTGTGATACAAATACCTGATCTACTCCAAGCTCAAAACTTAAAGCTCGATCCAAAACGTAAAAACAGAGTTAAAAAGCTTAAAAACCAATTTAAACTGTTTCAAAAAGAAAACACATATTGTAAGGTCGATAACTCGCTGACAAAAACACTTATACTTCAGATCAGAGTACTCTACAAAGCAAGAAGGGAAGATAATTGCTCCATTGAAGTTTAAGTTTATGTCAACAAATCCATCGGCCTTGTAAAGGCCATAGAAGATCAGTTACATAACAGCCATACAGTTTATAAACAAGGAATGGGGTTGGTCCTCTGGGATCCCTTGATTTGCAGGTCGTTACGGAGTTTGGTTCCACGAATCAATCCTTGGGCACGGACCTTCGCACATTCCACAATATTGCGTATGATGACACGTGCTACCTACCTATTGCGCCATCATGATAGACGTTGCCGTAGCTGTTTTTCAATCTTTCTGCGTTGATGGAGATTTCTATTTCCTCTCGATATGATCAAATAAGCTTGATTGGTTGTTTTTATTTTTTTTTAAATAAAAATTCAACAAATAATAATCTATGTACTTTGATCAAGATCAGTGCTATAGCATATGTCAAAATAGAGTGTTTTCGATCCCAAAAAAATTACGGTAGCGTCACAAACTGAAAAAATTCTTTTTCAAAAACCATTTTCAGAAATCAACTATGGTAACCTCATTATGGGGGTCTGGTTATGCCACTCGTAGCCCACTTCTATACCACTGAGTCAAATGCGCTTTGGAGCCATCCAGTTATTACGTTATCATGTGAGGGGGGAGGTGGGGTCAGCTCTCTACACAAAAAGTTGATATATCTAATGAATATTTGATAACGTGGAGGGGATCTAAAAATCTGAAAAAATTGATAACATAATAACTGGACACCCCCTTTAACAGTTTTTATTAAAATCGAGAACTTCATCTTTCGAAACAACCGTAAAAGCAAAAATTACACAAATTTATTTTTTATGGCGGAGTGATCGAAGCAATCGGATAAATAAGTGTTTTCTTTTTATTCCAAAACTCATTGGCAGCTTTCTTAATTTCGGCATGAAATGTTGTTTCGATAATACTGTTCGATATTCCAGCACACACTAGACAAAGCGTATAAAATGGACCAATAATTTTGAAAACATCAAAACCAAGATTTTCCAAAATTCCTACGACGGCACTTGGGATAATTATAAGAAATGTGGAGGATATCAAAATTGCTAAAGCAAGACGGTTGGCCTAAATATATGGTTTCGTAATGGATACAAAGCAAATTAGTGGGAAGTGATAAAAATTACATTTTTAAAACGATTTCGTTCTTGGGCGCTCTTGAAATTTTTGAACTTAAATTTTTTTAAATCGTAGATGAAAATCAGTGTAAATATGACGCCGAAGAAGCCAAGGATCTAAAATTAAGATAAGAAAATTTATCGTTTTCGACAAGATGTCCAAATTTCACTTTTTAGAGTGAAATTTCACTTCCATCGATCTCTCTGACCCCTCAATGACCTCTTTTGAGGGTTTTTGAGTTTTTATGCGATCTTTGAATTTTAGTCGGATTTTGACCTTTCTTCCTTTGAAACATGTAAAATGGTGGATAGAGGATTCCCCGAAGAGAGATAAAAATGAGGAAGGATCTCGAACTTGGGGGAGTGGGTCTCACAAAGGAAAGTGAGGAGTGGAATGATACCATATTTGTGACACCCCAATAAGTGCGAAAATCCAGACTAGTAAAGCATCCACCGGCACTACAGCCAGGATTCGAAATCCATCCAAGCTTAATTGTAGTTAAAACAAATTGCAAAATTGTATCGACGAGTCCCAGAATAAGTCCAACTATGCTTGTAAGAACTGCTGTTCTTGCATGATTTTTGTTCATATAGTATACGGGAAAGTGCATAGCCTAAACTTATCACATGTTTGTTTAAGACACAGTCTCTGTAAGAATCACCCATTGATGGTTCTCAAAATTTTTCGCTTTTACTTTCTATGTATCAGGCTTGCTTAGATCTATGTTTGTGCAAAAAATTAGAGCGCACTACCTTATAGTTTAGGAGATAGAGCATTTTTAGTGAAATTTTTAGGGTCAAAAATCAGTTTTCCTGATCTAAGTATCGGTTCCTGAGGTCACCGATCGTTGTTTTTGGCACTTTTATGTTCAAATCGGGGTCGAGGAATCGATTGGCGTCGGTTTTATGCGAATCGGAGTCGATCCTGAAAAATCGATTTTTTGAACCCCCAGATCCACAGGGGTGATGTTTCAGAATTTTTTTCTCTCGATTCCGTGACCAGGGACCAATATCCTATCGATTTTATCGAACATAAAAAAAATCCCTGACCCTTGACCCGCTGGCTCGGTGATCCTTACAGAGACCGTGTCTTAATTTTGGTGTCATTTTGTTCGTCTTATTTAGCTAAAAAAAATTGCTACAATGTTCATTTTATGAAAATTTAAAAAATCGATTTTCCCTTTAACAATTCAAAAAAGTTTGTGTATTACAACGAAGTGCTTGTAACAAATTCAAAATTTCAAAGGCAATTATCTCGAAAACTATAACGATTCAGAACATGCCGTAAAAACAAAAAATGCTCCATTTTTCATGATCTTTCTGAATATATCATTTTTTCATATGATTGTAAATTACTGGACTGGTCCTTTGGATGAGAAAATAAAAATTTCGATTTGCGCAGGGATCGAACCCTCGACGTTATGCGTGGAAAATTTTTTTGCTCCAATTTTGAAAAAAATTATATATTTGGAATCAGGAAAGCTTACTTATACAGAAAATAACAACTTTTTAAAGTTTCTCCGGCGGGAATATAGTGTGCGCAGTCCCGGGTTAAAGGGACACTCCCAACGGCTACAGTTTTAGTGCCGTTTTTTAAATGATCGATATCAGGTCAGGAAAAAGTTTTTTCGAACGGTTTTTTTCAGAATAGGGTTCTCAATGATCCCCGATCCTGCGTTGTACATATAGCACAGAAAAAAGTGTTAGAGAAGCAAGCATATTGTCGAGGGTTCGAATACGGTTTAAGCTAAAAAAAGTCTTTTAAACCATACTTGAAACCGATCCACTGCTATAACCAGTGAAACTATTAAACTAATTTTTAATTGTATTACAAGTGGTGTGTTTAAAGTTACTGTTAATAAAGCATCGTAATCAAGCTCTGTTGTATTCCAGCCTTTGATAAAATAAATTATTCGAGGCAGTTCTAAAAGTTATTGGAAACAAGATTTTTTGACCGACCCTTAAAATCTTCTTATATAAAACGTGCATCTGTGTCTCTTCGGCCTAACTTTTGCAGATTAAAATTAATCCCGGGGCACTCAATATAAAGTTGTAGGGGACGATGAGTGAAGACGATCGACATCATTTCTTATATGGCGATACCCCTTCAAAAAATTCCACGATCAAGTAATACATACTACTTCTTTGTTTGTCGAACGATCTCGGAAGGGTTAAATTTAAACTGATTACATACAAAACTAAAGTTGTAGAGGACGATGTGAGAAGACGATTTACGCCAAAATCATCAAAATCGGAGAAAAATTTTTTCAATTTTTACCCCTTGGGGGGGGGGACAAAGGGAGAAAAATTTTTTGCCCTTGGTCTCCCAGGAGCAAAAAGTTTTTTAGGCCGAGCACGAGCTCCACAGGCGCCCGGTTTCCAGTTCTGTACCTAAAAATGAAAATAACAAATGAGATAAAGTTAATAGGAATATTAATCGAAATGACGTGCCCAGCCTTAGTTGAACTGATCTATAAAGAATAAAGTTAAGTTTGATGCTGCTATCCAATATCCATCTAGAGATTGAAATTGGAAATTTTTCTAGTTCAGTGAGTTCAAGAGTGATAATGGGGTTTCAACTTTCCCGATCTATGTCCTCCCCCTCCCCAACCCCAATAACCTACTTATAAAAAAGAAATAGTATAAATCCATTTCCTAATATCGAAGCTATTTGAAAAATTAAAATAATTATAAAGAATCCTAAAAAATAGCCAATTGGCAACATGATATTGATGCACTAGTCACAAGGTGAGCAATAGTTCATTGTAAATCTTCATAGAGGCATCCTCAACAACAAATGATAGTGACATAAGCATGATAATTAGCGTAATCCCATGAGTTCTGAAAATCAAATTTACATTCTTTTGTTATATGACAAATGCTGCTAAAAAGAAAGTATTCTTCTCCCTATTCCTGTAGAATGAAAAAGGAATATGTATAGTCAAAATTGAACAATTCTTTAGGATTAGTGTTTCCCATTGTCAAAACCCCCGAGTACAAAAAATTAGTTGATTTGGAGACATTTTGAATTTCACTTATTATTCAATTTTTATGGAGGGGTAAGACCCTTCACCCGCCGGCCCGGTGATCCTTACAGAGACCGTGTCTTAAGCACGATAGGTCTAAAAAAATTTTTTCGTAAAAATTCTTTTACCATTCGATAGTACTCACGAGTACTACCAAATAACACCAAAAGTACGATAAATGAAAACTTTTAAGGTCATCGTAACGAAAAAGTACGGCAACTTGGCCAGCCTTAAAATATTCAAATTGAATAGCAGCGGCAACAAGCAACTTTTTAGCTAATGTACAAAAAGAACAAGCTGGATCGAGACAATGCGAAAATCGAACAAGATATTCAAGATTGTATAAATTATGCTCGAAGAGAGTTAAAAATTGCTAATTTTGGTGTCGAAGACAAGTCTCCAAAAGAAGAAAAAAAAGTCCTGAATACGTAGAAATTATGGTACCTTGGATGTTGTGAAGCATAAAGATTTGCATTCTTGTATTTTGTTTTATTTTGAAATTGTGTATCTTCTTATATAAAACATGTGTGTGTACCACAGTGATCAGGACACAATTCTAAGACGTTTGACACAACTTTTGTGAAATTTGGTCAAAAAATTTTTTGCATTGGGGGTAAAAAATTGAATTTTCAAATATTTCTCCAAATCAGTTGATTGTTGTACTCGAAGGTTTTTGGACATGGGGAAATCGAATTCGGAAGAATTTTGAAATTTGTTTACTACAACGAAAACCCTAATTCAGGGTTTTCGTTGATAGGGAGAGCCTGCTGCAACTTTATATAGCTGAACCTAAGCCCGTTCGAATTTCTATGATAGGTTTTAATTACAGTGCGGTTAGTGAACAGCAGTTTTCTTTAAAAAATTTTTTATAAAAAATAATTTATGCATAAAATAAGCTCAAGTTTGGAACATTTTTAATAGTATTGTTGTCGGCTGTTGAAGTAGGCAGCGATATTTCTCCAAATGGTTCACATTTTCCTGCTGTATTTGCTCCATTGGCATTAGATCGAGAGGACATACCACCGTTTGATGTCGAGTTCGAGCCACCACCTTGATTCCGACTTCTGAAGTGGCTTCTAAAAATTGTTTGAAACAAAGAACTTTTTAGGTACTCATCCTTTTTTGCTCATATTGGGTTGTTCTAGTGATGCTTCGAAATCTGTTACAATATTAAAACATGTAACATGTTTTTTAAAATTCTACGAAACTTGTTTTTTTTCTGCATATAGATCATCGGCGCCACCCCATTTGCCCCCACGGACATTTGCCCCACGTTATACAGTTGCCCCACCAACTTGCTCCACGTTGTAACTTACAAGGCAACTGTATAATGTGGGGCAAATGTCCGTGGGGGCAAATGGGGTGGCACCAGCTCGTCTCCTCTAGTTTCTTTTCCGGATGTTTTTAGCAAAAAATTTCGTATTTTACATACTTGAAATTTGCGATTTTTTGTCGAAAATCTTTCATGTTGCCTTAAAAATGTAGCTTTTTAAGAAATTTATCGGTAACCTTGGTCAAAAAATTTCAAGTATGTAAAATTCGAAATTTTTTGCTAAAAACATCCGGAAAAGAAATTAGAGGAGACAAGCTATATGCAGAAAAAAAGATCATCGAAAAATCTTTTCGGGAAGCTGAGAAAACGCGAAATAAAAAAGCGCTCGGTTTTTTGTGAAACATCCTCTACATGTTTTGAAATATGTAATCGATTTCGAAGCATCACTGTGAAACACCCTGTACATTAGTGATAGAAATCCGGGTCAATATGAGTTCATGATTGAGTTAGACATAATAGAAATTTTGCATTTTCATACAATTTTAAATTGAAAATGTAACATTTCTATTATGTCTAACTCAATCATGAACTCATATTGACCCGGATTTCTATCACTACTGTACATGTTGGTTGTTCATAGAATTCGACAAATTTATTTACTCAAAAATTTTTATTTCAAAGATGCTTTTGATTTTCAAAGAATGAAATCTTTTTCCAAAAAATTCCCATTAACAAGTTCGAAAATAATGTTAGACAAAAAAGAAAGTTTTTGCAAAAAATTTCGTTTTTATCTAACATCGTTTTTGAAATTATTAAAGGGAACTTTTTTGGAAATAACGATTTCTCTCGATGAAAATCACAAACACCTAAGAAATAATAATAAAATTTTAAAAACCGCAAACTTTTGATAAACCTAATAGATTTTCTACCGTTTTTGCTTCTGCCGTTGATTACAAAACCATACACGAACAACATTCTTTTTCAAGTCCAATTTCTCAGCAATTGCAGAAATTCGGTCTCCTAAAAATTGGTTCTTAAAATTTCTTTATTGTCTAACATAATTTTGAACTTATTAAAAGGCTAAATATCTAAACTAGTGATAGAAATCAGGGTGAATATGATTTCATGATTGAGTTAGACATAATAGAAATTTTGCATTTTCATACAATTTTA
Organism: Acrobeloides nanus; assembly: GCA_900406225.1. Classification (NCBI taxonomy): domain Eukaryota; kingdom Metazoa; phylum Nematoda; class Chromadorea; order Rhabditida; family Cephalobidae; genus Acrobeloides; species Acrobeloides nanus. Next base: position 8,452 of record OZJO01016355.1, on the reverse strand, counting down.
AATTGTAACATTTCTATTATGTCTAACTCAATCATGAACTCATATTGACCCGGATTTCTATCACTAGTCTAAACTATATAAAATGATTGATTGAAAAAATTTTTCATACCAGTTGGTCTAGGTTGCTGCCGAAAATATTCTTCAAGCACCCGTTTTTCAGGCGCTGCTATTGATGTCCTCTTCCGCTTCTTTTCCGTATTTGGCAAAATACCTTGAGAGTCACCGCCGGTTTCTTTTGTTTTAATGGCATCTTCGGCCTAAATTATATATATTTTGATAGATGGAATTTTTTATTTTATAAAATTGATAAGTACACAGTTTATCACAAATTTTAGACAAAAATAACTTTGACAGCTAAAAATATTATTTTTTAAAGGGGTGCATTTTGCGAACATTTGAAAGAAAAATTTTTTTTGTAAAAATGACCCTATGGTGATAAAATCATGAGAAAAATCGATTGCGCGCACTACCAAATTATGAAAACGCTTTCTTGACCCTGATTCAGAGAATGGGGTGGGTATATTGAAGCGAAAATCAAAATTTTCGGATTTTTATGAGAAAACCGTCGATTCTTAGGTTTTTCTGGGCGGGAAATCAATTGCACGCATTCCCGAACCTTGAAAACGCATCCTTGACCCTGATTCAGGGAAGAAATTGGTGTATTGAAGCGACAATCAATTTATTTACGTAAATACCGATTTCCTTCACTGAATCAGGGTCAAAGAAGTATTTTCAACGTTCGGGAATGCGCGCAATCGATTCCCCGCCTAGAAAAACCTAAGAATCGATGGTTTTCTCATGAAAATCCGAAAATGTTTGATTTTCGCTTTAATACACGATTCGTTCCCTGAATTAGGATCAAGGAGGCGTTTACTTTCCTTTAATGAAAAAGTTAAACCTAATGTTAATTTTTCGCTACAAAATTTTGCCTACTTTTTCAAGCCAAGAGTGCAATATCGGCTTCAAGGCAACCATATTGTTATGTGATAATGTTAGACTTTCAAATCTGCATATAGTGGATTGGCTTAACGATCCAACACCGGGCATCTTCAAGTGGGCAAGAGCTTTGCCCACATCAGCTTGGGTAACACCAAGTTTAATGCGGCGTTGCTTGAAATGTTCGGCGAAACGTTCGAGTTCACGCGGGTCCATGTCTATCATTTCTAAAAATAATTTGGGTAAAGATAAATTAGGTATGCAAAAATTTATCGCAATGCTTATTTTATTTGTGCTTTCTATCTTTAAATTATTATATAAATTTTATACTAATTTATTTTTAATGAGTTCAAAAATTTGTTAGTCTTTGTTTTCAAATCATTTTTTGACAGTTGAATTTTTATTTACCTGTTGTTGGTGCTGCTAGTGGATATCTTGGCATCAACGAATTTTGCATATTATTTCCGGCAACAGCACAAGCCCCAGCTGTGATTACAGCAGCCGCGGCACTAAATTGTGATGGCATTGAAGGATATTGTGGGAATTGGGCTTGTTGGTAGTGGTGTTGCTGCATCGCCATCACCTGAAAATTTTTAAATTTAAAAAAAAGCGTCATTTTTTTAATTTGCATTTTTGGTTCTAAAAGTGCAATCAAAAATAATAATAATAAATTAGAATGTATGACTAAAAATAGATGCAAGTTCATTAAAAATATTCCTAAATAATCTTAAACTATTTACGCTTTGATAAGTTCAGAAAAAAATCAAACAAGATGGAAATTTGCAAAATAATTTTTGTCAAATCAAATTTGCTTTCGTTTCCAATTTTTCTGTTTTCATACGAAAACCATACCTGTTGAAGTGAAGCCATGCTATCCGAAGAAACTAGACCAGATTCTAACAAATTTGATGAACTTGGAACAACGCTATTCGGGTCAAAATCCACTGTTCCGGTAGAGGTATTAAGAACAGGAGTTGGATAGCCCCTAAAAATTTTTTGATAGCTTTAATTTTTATAAAAAAATTACGCAAACATATCCGCTTGCCGTAGCATGGATGCTGCAGAGACATTAACATTTTTGACGTCCATTTCGGCAAGTGCCACTTGGGCGGCTCTAGCTTGGAGAAAGGGGTCATCGAAGGTGCCAAAAATGTTGCCCTAAAATTTTTTTTGATAAATTTGCTCATGATAGAGCATGCAAAAATTAATCAACCGTGAACAATGGTACGTTGAGAAAAAATGTTTATTTTTATATGTAAACATTAATTTATTATTTTTGATGAGTTCTAAAAATTATCATATCCAATGTTAATTTTTCAAATTTTTTAATTTAAAATTTTTGCTTATTTTTTTAACTTCTCTAGTATTACCCTACGTTCATCTCAAAAGCCATATATTTGTTGAAATGAAAATTTTATGGGCTATGGCTACGTGAAATATTAATCGAAGGCGACTCCCGTCATGTAACTAATTTATTAGCGAATGAAGAAACACCCGGCACTTTCATATCCATGGAGTAGAAAATGACAATAGAAAACTAGCTGCTAGCAAGCCAAGCATAACCAGTGAAACTTCCAATTTCCGAATGGCATAAATTTGTCATGAATACGAGTGAATTATTGAAGGCTGGTTTTAATATTTATGATAGCACAAGTGAAAAAAAGTCAAGGTTAAGAAATCAAGACTAGATCAACGATTTTTTAACATCTAAAAGATGCTTTCAAAAATTTATACTCGCTATATGCTTGGACATTCAAGTTTATGTTGAATTTATATTATTAAATTTATCAATTCATTTTTGATGAGTTCGAATAAATGCTAGACAACAAAGAAATTAAGTGACTTTTATAGGGAGCCGAAATCAGAGACGATGACAGGTGTCCCCTTACTGTATGAAGCTTGGGCAGTGTTGTGGTTGGGGCTGCTTCAAGGTTGAAATTAATGATCATTTAAGAAGTGACCTCCATGGCGTAGTGGTCCGGTGCGCTGCCAAAGAGCTCGGCATCACAGGCAAAGGTTCAGTTTCCCTTTATGTCCAAAAGAGCGGGCAAATCTTTAACAGAGGAGCAGCCAGCTTCAAAAAGATGAACCTTAGTTTGTGATCCGCACGCTGGAGGGTAACAGTAACATCTACTGCTTGGGCATTTCGGAGAGAAAAAAGTTTCGATTCCCCTTACTAGTTATGCCGAGCTCCTTGGCAGCGCACCGAACCACTACACCACGATGGGCACTTCTTACAAGGAATAATCGAGAAATGTCAGTCAGAGATTTCAATATTTCGACACAAATCGATAGATAACATGATTATAAGACACACTGTGTAAAAATTTCTTTTCCATACGAGGTTTAAGGTCTTATTCCCTCGCCTTTTTCATTATGTTGCTATTGGTAAGGGTGCGCGTTATCAGTTGTGCCGCGCTCGGCACGACGTTAGATGCGGTGTTAGCGGTTGTGCCGGCACAACTCAGCGGTGGCACAACGTTAGCAGTTGTGCCGCGTTGTAAAACGGCGGCACAACTCATGGCACAACTGCTAACGTCGTGCCGAGCGCGACACAACTGATAACGCGCACCCTAAAAAATGATAGATAACGTATAAAGTACACAATAAAAGTTATAAGACGATGATTCGAAGCACGAGTAGTTCATTCGGTAGCGCTTTCGCCTTTGACTCTGATGGTCTGGGTTCGAATCCCAGCCCCTGATTTGTGTCGAAATATTGTAAATCCCTGACTGACACTTCTCGACTATTCCTTGTTAGCTGATCACTAATTTCAACTTTGAAGCAGCGCCAATCACAACAGGCCGTCTTGTCCGGGTCATTGATTTTTTTATTTTTCTTAATAATTTCATAAATTGAAATTTATCTACAACTTTTTCCAGTTTCCATCTTTTCAACACCTCAAACATAACAAAAAAGTTCTCTTTCCACCCCAACTAATTTTTCATTATTCTTGTCTATAATTTATGTATGGCATGACGGCTGTTCTCTCTGGCGGCGAAACATTGTGGAAGCCAAGTGATCGATTTCATCGTATTTTCCATGCTTAGACGGAGTATTAATATTTTATTGCCAAATGAAATATACAACAGGGTCCAGTTCGGTGCTCATTAAAAAATAAAATTTTTATCAACAATGCGGCGAGAGTCGTAAATAATGCGAATTTTTGATCAATATTGCAACATGTGCTCAAGATGGAGGAATTTTCTTGGAAATTTTGATAAAATGGACAAATTTTATTGTACCTAATAGAGAAATGGAACTTTTCAAAGACATGAATGTTCCTAGACAGGTTACATGTAGCAAAAACACAGGATAAAACAATTCCTGCCTTGTCTAGCATCAAAATCGAACTTATTAAGGGGTAATTAATTTAAACTATATTAAATGGACTTGAATTTTTTTATCAAAACGATGTATTTTGGTGCTATGTTTCACAGCGATTTATCATTTTACTATGTCATTAATTACCGTTACTGACGATCATTTCCGGTCATTCCTTACCCGGCCATTTTACATTTTTTTCACAAAATTGATGTTCTACAAAGTTGTTTGTCGTGATCTCAATAGTAACTTTGTAGTACATCACTTTTCATGAAAGTATTTCTATGATGTAGAAACTGACTACAGACCGGTAAGGGATGACCTAGTGCCTGTATTGTCCGAATTGTTGCACTTTTTTTAAACAACATTAAACTTTCTCATGTGCATTACTTTACAAAAAAGAATCAAAACCCACCGATTGCATCCGATCAGTATACCGGCCAGAGCTTGTCATAGCATTCAGGCTAGGATACAACCGTTGAGGTGGTTGCATCATCGCTGCTGAATCGAATGGAATAGAACCTAAATTTTAAAAGTAGGAATTTTGGGTGGACTTTGTTTCAACCTTCCTTGGTACTAGTATAATTTAGTCATCCCACCGAATTTTCAACTTTTTTCACCAAAATTCGTTTTTCACAAAAAATTGTCAGTTTCTGAGGATTTCCAGCTTCAAAATTGTCGTTTTTAAGCATAAATTCTTCGGAAAATGACAATTTTTATTGAAAAAATAATGAATTTTGACAAAAAAAACTTGTAAATTTTTGTGTGAGGTACCTAAATCAAACTATACAGATTGGTTTAAAAGTTCGTTCACAACTTTTATTTTAACGTCTTACGAACTTCTAAAACAAAAGCATCATATTGATCAAAGTTACAGGTGGTAAGTTTATGCGAGAAATCGATCGCGCGCATATTCAAAGCATGAAAAAATTAGTTGACCTTGATTCAGGTCATTTTCGCTTCAATACACTTATTTCTTTTTCCGAGTAAGGATCAAGGGGCCTATTTTAGATTTATGTCTAAAAATCATCTTCCTGGGGGGCATGAAAAAATTTCTCCAACTCTGATTCAAGCGATCTTCGTTAAATTCACCCATCCCTTGGTTCTGACTCAGAAAAGGAAATATGTGCATTGAAGCGAAAATAGCCTGAATCAAAGTTAGGTAAATTTTTTCATGCTTCAAAAATGCGCAATCGATTTCTAGCATAAAATTACCACCTGTAACTTTGATCAATATGATGTTTATGTCTTAGAAGTTCGTAAGACGTTGAAATAAAAGTTGTGAACGAACTTTTCAATCACTCTGTAGTACCATACTTTTGATATTTTTACCACTAAATAACTAACAAAACCTAAGATTTATTGAGCTTCCAGAGCAAATTTTTATGTTTTAAAGATTTTTACAATTTTTACGAACAAAAAAATTTAAAACAAAAAATAATATTAGTCTAAAATATTTTAGAACTCGTTAAAAAATCTAATATATAAAGTAACTTAACCTTTTTATATGAATTCGAATAAGTCAAAAAATGAAAAACAAAATTGTTCGCCAAAATCAAAATTGGGAAACTCAAAATCGGACAAATTTTTAAATTTAACAAATTCCTTACCAGGAGGAAAATAAAAAAATCCGGCTTCTTGTGGAGTCGTCAGTATAGCGGCTTTATGAGCACTCCAGGTGCTACTTCCTTGTACAAAATTTAAAACTTCAGAATTGTATGGCTCAACTTTGAGATTTTATATATTGAACAATCAGAAATATAGAAATAGAAAAATACTCAGCAGAACCGATTTTTCTTTGCAGAACCGAAACTTCAAGAGAATTTGACGGTAATGGTTGTCAGCCAACAACTTTCCGGAAGTTCCTAGAAATCTTTCAAATTAGCGACCCAGCCAAACTACCATGAACCGAATTCATCAAGTATGCACATTCACGAGAGTCTTCGTTTCGTGCCATTACTCGTTGTGTGTGAAAGTGGAAATGTGCTGCTTGTTTCTTCTGTTTTCTGGCCAGTGCCAACACTCTCGGCTTTTGCCGAGCTGAGGTCCGAGTGCCACCTCCACATAGAATCGGCTACAGTAACCTAAAATGGCGAGTGTCTCTAGCCATCTGACGTGAGTCTTTCGTTCGTTTTGGTTGTCTAAACGGAAAGGACAATTAGTGAAGAGAGGTTGTTGAATGTATTTTAGGGAATTAGCTCCGCCCTTTTGCCGTTTCTGTGGCCAATCTGGAAAGCCTTTGTGGCAAAGTTTTTCGTGTTTTTATGAGGCTAGGGACCAAGAGACAAAAATTTTTGGTACTATTTCGGATTGCTGCTCCCAGTGACAGGGTAAAATTTTTTCTAAAAAAGAACCTATGGGGTATTTTTATGCGGGGAATTGATTGCACGCATTCCCGAAGCTTGAAAATGCTTCTTTCATCATGAACTAGAGAAATTTATTGAGAAAACCCCTTGAACGTTTGAAAACAAGTTATGGGGATTTCTCCATAAATTTCTAGGAAGCATTTTCAAACTTCGGGAGTGCGCGCAATCGATTCCCCGCATAAAAATACCCCTATAGGGTCTTTTTTGAAAAATTTTTTTAAATTTTGTCCCGGTTTCAGTACCCTGTCACTTGAGGCAACTAATCCAGAGCAGTGCCAAGTTTTTTTTGCATGAGCTCGCTTCGTGCTATAAACCTTCTTCGAGAGAAAATTAGCGCCAGCAACGTGTTTCCCTTGTCAAACCTCCCTCTCCCCTAGCATGAAAATGCATCCATTTTGTAGTTTTTGAGTCTGATGGCGTTCTTTAACTCCTTTAATGAATTTTTAGATAGTATAAAAGACTTTGTTTTCTTAACTTTTTATCCTGAGTAAAAAAGTTTTTGACACCATATCAAAATTCCTTTTAGGAGCTGGGATCTGAAATCGTCTCGTTTTTGTCTCCCGTTCTTGTCATCCCATTATTGTTCATCCCGTTTTTGTGTTGTTTATCGTTCCATCCCGTTATTGTGTATGCCATCATATCCCCCCATGTCAAACCCTCATTCTCATTATTATAAAAAATCAGACATTTTGGATAACTTCTTGAAATTTTATGTTCTTGAATTTTTGTTCTCCCTTCACACATGTGTTTGAATGTTGAAAAATCTAACCCCAATTTTGAAAATGCTACTTTTTAGTGTCGTTAGTTTTTTTATAATTCCCTTTTTATTTTGTTACTTGATTATGAGCAAGTCTTTGACACTATATCGAAATTCTTTTTAGGAACCGAGATCTAAAATTGCCCCGTTCTTGTCGTCCTGTTTTTGTCATCTGACCCCATTGACTCCAATCTGACCCCAAGAATTCGAATACCCTTACTAGACTCCACCAATTTCCATCCAAAATCACAGCCATGAAACTCCTTTCCAAGCTCATGAAGATTTTCGAAGACAAGCTCTCGTTTGGGATGATGCACGAAGGCTTGAGGAAAACACCGCCACTTGTTGATTAAAAATTAATGTGGGACCTTTACACTCAATAGCCATTAAGAGAGTATGGCGAACCCTCTTTTGGTGATTTCTGCAGCGTCGGAGGGACGGATGTCGCGTTTTAGGCGAGGACATCCTTTCGTGACAAATCGTTGATATAAAAGGGACAAAGATTTTGTGAAAAAAATCTTCTTCTGGATAATTTTTAAAAGTAAAAATGTCAATTTTGATGTGATTTTCGAAATTTAGCCTAGAAAATAGTTTCAAAAAGTAACATAAATGGTTCCATGACGATGAATTCTATATACTGCTGTTCATAAATATAAAGCCACCATGATTTTTTGGAGTACCGGGCAAATTTTTTAATAGATAGATCGTGGCAGAAAAACATATTTTCAAGAAAAATTTGATGTCCCGAAGCTAAAAATTAAAAAATTTGCCTGGAACCACACGTGTACAATCCCCCCCCCCGAACTCTTCCGGATTTGGGGGGAGGGTCGCCCACAACCCGCAGGCCAAAATGAGCTTCGTTTACAAATTTTTGCGGGCGAGCCGAAAAAATTTCCTATTTTTTCAACAAAAATAGTAATTTTTTAAAGCATTTTTGCTTTAAAAAGTGTTTTTCAAAAAAAAATTTTTCGCGCCTATCTCATACAGAGGCGAAGTGGATTTTTGAAATTTTTTCTCCAATCATTGCTCCTATGCATGTAGTTTCAAAAAACGTTTTCAAACCTGGCTG
>OZJO01016351.1:0-13515 GCA_900406225.1 Acrobeloides nanus | reverse complement strand
GCATAAAATTACCCCTAGAAAAGTCATTTTTGCAAAAATTAAAAAAAAAATTTCGAATGTGCTGCTGCAAAGTTTACTCCCTTTAAATCAAGTCAGGTTTAGGAAGGCATACATGTGTGCTTAGCTACAAGAATCAAATTTTATGCAACAAATCAATATTTACACGTTTAAATAATGTTGGAATATTGAAATTATTTTCCATAGTTTCTCGTATCACAAACATATGCACCAATATTATAACTATAATAGTAAACACCTCGAATATAGCTGCTACATATGTCATAATTCGCGGAATATCCATAATAATTCGTATTTTCATTGCCAGTAACAAGGGGAGTAATGGTATTAATATGTCCTGCAGTGTACGCAGCGCTGCCATAAATAGGATAACTATAGCTGTAATAACCATAGCTATAAACAAGACCAATCGTCATTAAGAAAGTCAATAAAAATCTCAACATATTTCGTTTGTTGTGATTGAAAAATATTTCCTTCTACTTTTAAACAGTTTTCCTTTTTGGTCATATTCCTTGAGTTATTGAGTTTTACACGTCAATTTTGATCGATGGAAACTTTTTTGCCGATCATAGACTCTAGTTTAAACAATTGCTTTCGTTTTAAGACCACATGAGAGAATGATTATACCGGGTTCGATCGTTTTTATTGTAAAAATGAATGCTGAATAAGATGAAAACAAAAAAATTATTTGCCGTAATAGTTTCTTGTATCACAAACATATCCACCAACATTGTAACTATAATGATATCGACCTAGACAGTGTTGTCCCGTGTACACACAAGCGAAATCGTCGTAGGAATTGAATTTGAATTTATTTCCTTTATAGATTTGTTATTCACGACAAAAGAAAATTTTGGGTCAATGTGTTCAACTCACGAGTACTCATGTGTACACAATGTGTTTGTGTACACGTGTGTTGTGTACACAAACACATGTGTACTCATATGTACAGGGGACAACACTGGACCTAGATAATAGTTGTACAGAGGTTATTATTAGCAGCATATCCATAATAATTAGAATTATAAAAAATTTTGAGACTAATTTATGGTCGTCAACTCGAGGAGGGGTCACAAAATTTTCGAAATTGCCTCTTTATCCCTCAAATTTTTGGAAAATATGCACCCTCTGCCCAGATATGATTTATTTAAAAAAGTATTAAATGAACATAAAAATCAATAAATTTAATGATTATATTAAGAATCTCTTTCCTTAGTCACTATGGAAGAAATATTTTCTGTTGCTTTTTGTATGGACCGAATTTGTTCTTGCAAGGCTTCAAATTGATAGCTTAGACTATTTAGCTTCTCTTGCATTTCTTCTCGCGAGCTTTTCCTGCGTTTAGAAAGATCATGGAAAATTGGATTTGGAATTGGCTAAAATATAGCAAAATTTTTGAAAGGCTTTTAAACACTGGTCTCCCCTTGCCCACTATGTCCGAGCTTGGCCTCATCAACTTGTTAGTTGACCCTTTCACCCTCTTCTCTTTAATAACAAAATGCTCACATCACGATTAGTTTGTTGCCGCCTTAATGCATTTTTTGTTAAGCCAAACCATCTAGTCAATTCTTTCAAAAAGTGACCAAATGTATATCCGATGTTTCTTTTAATGGATCTATCACCTCGTGCCATTAATCTTCGTATACTTTGCGGGAAACACGATTCAACATGCAATATCATGTCGATTTCTAAGCCGATTCTAGTCTTTGTGGCTCTTTCCATTGCTTCGTTCGTATCCGAAACTGCTAAACCGACCTGAAATTGTTTAAAATACACAATGGTCAAGAACAAGATAAAAAATGTTAATGCACATAAGGGACCGGAATTCTTAGTGCTTAACTTTAGGCCCAATGTTTAGGGGCAATTGTTAGTTGGTGACTAAAATCTCTACCAAGGCTTAGGTCTAAACCTATGCCTAAGCCTAAGCCTTGGTAGACATTTTATGTCACCAACTGACAATGTTACCAACTGGCGGTCGCTCCTGACATTGTCAGTTGGTGACAAAGATTTATGTCACTAACTGACCGTGGCTCATGTTTAGAGAGCCAAAGTTCCAAGGCCATTTATTGTTGGAAGCTGAAACTTGGTGCCAAAAACCCGACCCCTTTCTTAGTAGCACAAGAGACTTCGGTAGCTAAAGTGATGATCCAATTTCAGTGCCTGATGCTTACCAATAAATTCATCAAAAACACTGTGCCCACCAAAAGATATAAGAAAAACATAATATAAGTCAAAGTATACTGGCTGCTTGCAATATTCGCTTCATAATCAAATTCTCCTGTTAAAAACACTACAGTATGTAGAACTCGTCGCAGCAAATTGGTCAACCCTGGCTAAAAGGACATTATTTGTTGGATTTACTGTTAAACTTACAGCATCTCCTAACAATACATGGAATGTCACAGAAAATGGAAGCAAAAATAGCACAAAAATCGGAGAGAATCGTAAAAATGTGGCTATTGTGCTCCACACCATTAGTACATAAACTCCAAATCTTGGCAATTTTCGAATATAATTTAATAAATTGATCCAAGCAATAAAATTTACTACGACTAAGAGGGTCCATTGGATATTCTAAAAAATTGTTTTTATAAATCCATCTTTTGAGTCAAATCACAAATCCCATTGGCTTGTCACCAAGATCAAGGTAAGGGGTTTCGTGCGTTGGTGCCTGGATTTAGAATCAATAGAAAGCGGATATAAACCAGAATGGAGTCTATATAGACTAGTGAGCAGGGTTGTGTTCTCATTCGGTTTCCGTTCCCTTAAGTTCCGGTCATTTTGGCTGTTCCCGTTCCAATTCCCGTTCCCGCTCCATACTCTACTGTTCCCGTTCCGGTCATTGGATCTGTTCTCACACAGCTCTGCTAGTGAGGGAACTCAGATCCTAAGCACGAACCTTGGATACTTATGTATTATCTTGGTGCTAGTGAAATAGACATAGGGGTTCAATGAAAAAGGAAACGTATGAGATTTTTCTTAAAATTTACAACTTACGCCAATAAAGAAATGACAAAATGCCGAAAGCGGCAGTGCTAGAATACACACTGCCAATTCTAAAATTTTCTCTAGGATAAAATCCCTAGATTTATAGTAGCGCCAGAATTTTAATACCATTAATAATAGTAGGGTAATAATAAATACGAAAAGTATATAAGGTTTCGAATCGGTTAAAATACAACTTGCTTCATCATAATGCGTTTCAGTTTCATTTGTAGCCAGCGGTGGTTTTAAGTTTATAGTTGTGTGGGAAAGGAAGATGACAAATATAAGATAGAACAAACAGGCTAAATTATAGTCATTTTGACGAGTTTTGTGCAAAATGGCGTTTTAGAAAAAATGGACATCTATTCAAGAATTTACAAAATCGGAAAACATTTTGATCCCCCACTCCCTCTTCTCCTTGGCTACACCAAGAAGAAGAGAGAGTGAAGGCGTGTACGGACCGGCATGGTTCGTGCACCTCTACCCCACTTCCCCTAATTGACCAGTGCCCATTCTCGTACTTTATTTTTCTTTTTTTTTAATTACCCGCATAATAAAACCATTTTGTAAATCCATTCCATTTTCTACTTAAATATGACTCGACCAAATCATGGGACAGTAGATCAAATCTCTTTTCTCTAACCATTAAAGTTAAAGGATGTGTATCGACAATAGTCTCAAAGTTTTCGCATCTTTGTTTTGCTTCTGGTCTTAGCTTACCAAATATGTCACTTTCCCAAGAATAGGGGGAATTCGTTCCTAAAAAGAAGATCATATAAAGATTGGCCTTGTGGATGCTTAAGTTTGGGTACTGGATCGTCACTGGGGTTTTAGATGAAAGGGCTTTGTTGTGGATGGAAGAGATTTCCTTTCGAGTTTCTCTGTAAGCTGGAAAGGAAACTTCGCTATGTATTACACCCAGTGGCGGCTCTGAAGCTCAATGATGGGGGAGGGAATTCACTGAAAAAAATTTTTCAAGAGAAAAATTGACATAGTTTTGAGATATTATCGTTTGAATTTGACAATTTTTGAATTTCGTATGCATGTTTTCGCTGTAATAAAAAACTTTATACCTATCTGTTTAGCCACTTCATCCGGCAACACGAATACGTCATCTAAGAACTCATAGTTATGAGTTTCAATTCCAGCTGCTATATCTCTAACATAAATGCATTTATCAAAAACATATGCTGCCATATTGGGCATGGTTTTGATCAACATTTGCATTGGGCTATTATCATCCTTATGTATTGGTCGGCGACGCATGATTTTTGTCCAATCAGGGCTATCTGAATTTGGAAAAATTAAAATTTCAAAAATAAAGAGATATCACCTAATAGAGCTTGAACTCCATCTTCATAGCCAATCTTTATAGCTAAATCCAAACAAGTTTGATTGTCATCATTGACCAAATCGATGTCGACATAGTAAGATTTTTTGAGTAGCATTTGGATGACGGGTAATTGTTTATTTTGGACTGCATAATGAAGAGGATAAACGTTTCTGAGAAATTATATAAGCAAAAATATTAGGATACTGGAGAAGTAGAGGCCAAAGTTATAGAACAATATTTAAACCAGGGGTAGAAAATGGTCCCATGGCCTTCTATGGAGCCCGAGGCGTGGCCCTTTCTAATGAGGCCCGGGAACCATCCTTGCCCCCATGAGGGTAAGGGTGCCTGATGATCCTTATGGGAATGGGATTGAGACTGGTCTCATTGGGCGGAGTCGGTGCCTGGCCTGTTCCCTAAGAACGGTCCCAGGGCCCCTTAGGCCGGATAGCCCTCAAAGTCTCAGGCCGCCTGTGGGGGAATTGGACAGGATCCTGACCTCACTTTCGATCACTGATCTAGACGAACTTGTCAAGAAAGTAGTTCACCGAATCTTGGAGAATTAAAAAATTTATGCGTATTTCTCATACCTTCTAGTTTTCTTTAAGACATCTTTTGGTTGACGCTCAAGCAAAACTTCTATAACATCCATATTACCCTCTTGTATAGCGATATCTAACGGAATTTGCTGGAAAAAGTTCTCCACCAAAATGTTAGCCCCATAATCCAATAGTATAATAATCATTTTAACATTATTCTTTTGAACCGCCAGAAACAAGGGTGTGTTTTGTTCATTATCTCGGATGTTAATGCTGCATGAGCTAATATTCAAAAGTCTGTAGACGATTTCTAAATGCCCATATTGAACGGCTAGATGGAGTGGAGTTTTTAGGTTAAAGTTGCGCATGTTTATGTCGATATAGTGGTTGATGAGGAGCTCAAATGTTTCGATATGGCCAGTTTTTGCGACCAAATGTAAAGGAGTGTCTAGGTCCAAATTTGGTAACATTGCCATCTAAAAATATATATCCTAATATAGTAATTGTGGAGTATGAATGTAGGCGAATTCTGTGTGTCTGAATTCAATAGAATTCTATGTGTATGTCTGTATCAGAGTCTGGAAATGACTCGGGACCCAGAACCCCTGATGTGGCAGTCGAAGGCTACCGTAGGCTCCGCCTCCAAGTTTCACCATGGTTTAAATGACCAGTCTAGTAAGTTAAAATCATATGAAAAATGATATATTCAGAAAGATCATGAAAAATGGAGCATTTTTTGTTTTTACGGCATGTTCTGAATCGTTNATCGATTTTTGCATAGATTTTTTAACTTTGTATAACATTGTAGCTGTAATTTTTTATAGCTAAATGAGACGAACAAAATGACACCAAAATTATCCAATTTGAACATTGTTTTGGGTTATTGAAACGAATACATAAATCAGGGTTTTCGTTTCAATAACCCAAAACAATGTTCAAATTGAATAATTTTGATGTCATTTTGTTCGTCTCATCTAGCTATAAAAAATTGCTACAATGTTCATTTTATGAAAATTGAAAAAATCGATGCAAAAATCAATTTTTCCGCAAAAAATTCAAAAAAGTTTGTGTATTACAACGAAGAGCTTGTACACAAATTCAAAATTTCCAACACAATTATCTCGAAGACTACAACGATTCAGAACATGCCGTAAAAATAAAAAACGCTCCATTTTTCATGATCTTTCCGAATATATCATTTTTCATATGATTGTAACTTAATGGACTGGTCCTTTAAATGGCAGTTCGGTGAACAGCAGTCTATGGCGCTGTCGTACTTATACTTTATCTCAATAAATCTTTAACTTGATCAAACAACTACATTGGTACCCACCGTTTTCTCGGATCAATAGGACCCATCCTAGGAGTTCTGTATAAAACAGCCTCACATTACCTGTTCAATCTTCTTCCAAATATCTGCAGTATGATTTTCTTTAACTAACAAATATTTTATACACTGCATAGCATTATTCTTTACAGCCACCATTAAGACAGAATCACCAAAAAACGAAATCGCTGTAATCAAACACCAATCCCACAAAACTCTAAATGCTTCTATATTATCCTTCGAAGCGGCTCCTAACAAGGGTGTATATCCCATATCATCTCCAGCTTCAAAATTTGCTTTTAATGCAATCAGCTCTTCTATGATCTCTACTTGGTTATATAAAGCAGCAGTGTGGATTGGCGTCCTGCCATCTTTATCCCGATCTTCGATATTATATCCATGCTTGCACAAAAGTTTGACGATAGTGGTAAAACCTTTTCTAGCAGCAATATGTAGGAGGTGAAAATTGGTCTGGTTACATAAATTTTCAAATTTTTGATGACGATCGAGGAGATATTCAGCGATGGCTTGGCGATTGTGTTCAACGGCTAATTGAAGAGAAGAGCACTGGCGTTTGTTTTTCTGGCATATGAAAAGTTGAGTTTGGCCTAAAGGGTTTGTTGTTATCCTTTCATGGCCGTACAGAGGGGGGGGGGGATATAGGGGATACATTTACCCCTTCCCCCATGGACCAACAAAAGTTAAAAAAATCCAAGGGGTTCCCCCTTATGTTGACCAAAATAAAAAATCCGAACCTCCCCATGAAAAAATCCTGCGGCACTGTATTCTTTGATGAAAAAATCAGTTAATAATTTTTAAAAAGGACCAATCCGGCATCTTCAGTGCCTGGTTGGTCTATTGGCCTTTCTCGCTTGGTTAGGGGAAGAGTCCATCCCGCGTTTGTGCATCTGTTATCCATATGACATCTGGCTTTGGCAATATACCTGATTTTTCAACAATCATTTTAACAATCTCAACATTGTCACATCTGGAAGCATAATGCAGCGCAGTATTTCCAGCAGAATCAACAAATAACACATCCGCTCCCTTGTCTAATAGTAGTTGAACAATTTCTGGAGCATTATATTCACAAGCCAAATGGAGAGGTGTTATAAGACTATCCGATTCACATGCCTAAACGAGGTCACCTAACTTTAAAAATAGAACGGGTAGGAAGGGGAGCAATGACAGTGGCTGAACCAGGGGGAGACAGGGACCAAGCCTCCCTCCAAACTGAAAATTTCGTAAGAAAAATGAGGTTTTTACTTAGTTGGCCCCCTCCCGACCTAAATCCTGGCATCGCTACTGAGCAGTGGTATATGAAAGGGGCACCATGAGTACATCTCGAGGACGTAGCTGGTGGGGAGCCACTTCTCCAAAAAGAGGAGAGTACCGGTTCCTAGTGCCCCCTTGGAATGTCTCCCTCTCTTCGATAGCCGAAAATTCTAAAATCTTAAGGATCCACTTTATGGTGAAGAAGAACATCCATTAGAGGGCAGAAAGTTAAAAAAAATCATAAAAGCCCTTTATGATGGAGGGAGGGGGGAGGGTAATTACAAAAAAATTTTTTGTCCGTTACGTAAGGGGAACTATTAAGCTTTTTTTCATTTTTAGTATTTCTGAAGGAGGGTCAAATGACCCATTGACCCTTCGCTAAGTGCCTGCCTCCTATTAAATTTTCCTACGTTGACATTCGCTCCAGCTTCAATAAGCTTCTTTGCTAGAGTAAAATTATTTCTAAAACAAGCAAAATGTAGTGGAGTTGATCCTGTCAAACTGGCATGATCAATTTTCATACGACCATTTTTATAAAAAACATCGAAAAGTTCTTCGAGCTAAAATTTGCTTTTTGAAGTTTTTTCCAAAGTTAAAATTACAGATTCCTTTTTTCCAGCTCTTGTTTCCCATTCGCCATAAAGTGCAGCAATATGTAAAGGCCTTAGAAAGCATGTTGAGGTTCGAATCTCGTTTATATCAGCACCTGCAACAATAAGTGCTTTTGCTGCAGATGCACTATGCCCCATGGCAGCATAGTGAAGTGGATATAGGCAATATCTCTAAAATTATAGTTCAAAGAAATATTTTTTACCAGTCCGATCAGAAAAAATCGCCATTTTTGTTGCTAATTTGAAAATCGGAAAAATTTTGACAATTTTTCTGACCGATTTAAGGGATTATATTGAAGGTAATGAATATAGATACACACGTGTACAAACCTCCCCAAGCCCCACATACAATTTGGACGAGGTCAAGCGATTTCCGGTCACTTGACCGACCGGTCACTTGGTCGATCAATCACTTGGCCGATCCGGTCATTTGGCTGACCCGGTTACTTGGCCGACTGAACTTTTGTACTTCAATTTGAATTCGATTCTTTGTGGGTAAAATTCTTGCTTGTATGATGCCAAAAAGAACTAATAGTTTATTGATTATTTCTCTAGAAGGTTTTCATCGTAAGCGGCTTAGACTTAAGCCCAAGCCTAAGCCTAGGCTTAGGCCTAAGTTTAAGCCTAAGCGTAGGCCTAAGCCCAAGTCTAATATAGGCCTAAGCCCAAGTACAAAAATTCAGTCAGCCAAGTGACCGGGTCGGCCAAATGGCCGGTCGGCCAAGTGACCAGATCGGTCAACTGACCGATTCAATCAAATGACCGGACACGGGTCGAGCGCATGAAAAATGGGCTCGTGCGAGGAAGCCTATGTCACGGAAGATAATTTTGGCAAGATTTTCGAAAAATTTGAAGAAAACCATCTTGGGGTCCAAAGGAGAATTTTTCTTGCGCGCTAGGGGTCCATTTTATGGGATAGTTTGTACACGTATGAATAGATTTGCATAGAAAAAATTTAAATGTGTGCATAAATAGAAATTTTGTACAAGGGTTGGTACTATAGAGTGACTTAAAAACTGAGATTTTTGTAATTTTTACCAAAATAACCTTATTGGAGGTTTCTGCGAGAAATCGACTGCGCGCATTGCCGCCCGTAAAAACTCTTCCCTAACCCTGAATTAGCCTATTGTTTGCAAAAATTTGAAAAATAGGCTAATTTATGGTCAGAGAAATGTTTTTTACGGGCCAGAATGCGCACAACCGATTTCTATCAGAGAAAAACCACTATAGAGTTATTTTGGTAAAAATTAAAAAGCTTGAAAAATTTTTGATAAAATCGCAAAAATCTCATTTTTTAGCCACCAGTATTAGAAAGGAAGAAACAGAAGGTAAAGTGCTTAAACCGCAAGCTGTTAGTAATTAATAAAGTCAAAGCACATCTCTACCCACTGTATCGCCAGAATCAGCCTTATTCACCTCCAGAAACCACTCTTCATTCGCATGTTCTTTTAAAAGATGAATACCTTCTATATTATTTTCAAAAGCGTGCTAAAAATTGAAAGTTTTATAGTTAATATTTCTTCCTACCCGATGAATCAAATTTGTTGGCTCCCATTTTCGAGCTCCTGATGACATAGATTCACTTCGATTACATTTGGAGGGTTTTTCGTCAATAAAACAACAAGTTTCTACAAAATTGAGGGTATTTTCCGGAAACTAGTAGATAGAGAAGTGCTCGGGCCATATCGGGCTCAGGCCAAGAAACCGATATGGGCTAGCCCCGACTTGGCCTGATAACTTGGCAGCCCGCACATGACAGACCAGATCAGGCTTGGACCGACAAAACTTAAGCGGCCAGAGAGCAGGCATGTGGCCGGCCTGGCCTAGGTCTCGGTTTTAAATTCGGCATAACTTTTTAGTACCTTTTCCATTTTCCATTTGATGCAGAGGTTGTAATTCGTCGTTATTGCCATGCTTATTTTTATTTTTAGTTCTAATCTTTAAGATGGACATTGTAACGACTAAAATTAAATAACGAAAGCTTAAATTAAAAAAATAAAAAACGAAAAATCTAAAGTAATATCAAAAAGTAGTAAAAATACCGGTATGGGCTAGGCCGACTTTAAAGGGGGATTCGGTTTGTGGTTACTTCGTGAAAAAAATTTTTCAGCAATCTTTGTGAAAATGACTTTTTTTTATGGATGTGGGATGGTGGGGGGAGGGGTATCGAGAGACCCGGATACCCGCCACCGGGTCAGGAGGACGTTTTCATGCTTCAAGAATGCGTGGGATCGATTTTTCGTTTATTTTTAACCATAAAAAAGTCATTTTCACAAAGATTGCTGAAAAAGATTTTTTCACGAAGTGACCACAAACCGGATCCCCCATTTAACATAAAGTCTAAGGGGGGGAGGACCCTTATGTATTTTTTCGACTTTTTGAAGTAAATAAGAAATGGTTATCAATATTTTCGGCCAATAAGAAGAAGTCAGGGGACTCCCCTGAGGGGAGACAGTCCTCCTTGCCCACGTATGCCTCGAATTATACTTTTATTAAAAAGTATAAAGGAAGTAGACACGCACCTGCAACTCAGAATATTTTCTAATAAGATTTTAGACAAAAAATGATCTAACCTGTCTTCGGCTTTCACTTAAGTAAGACGACCGGTTTTACATTTTTGACAAAAATAGTTAGAACCGTCAGGAATTAGACCCCAATACATAAGCCGATTTCGTAAAACATGCTTATCCTCACAAATTTGGGTTAATCGCAACAGATTTAATGCCATTTTTAAAATAAATTTTGCACAAAACACTTCACTTGTTGTGCAAATGATGTATCAATCGATTAATGAATCATCATGCTTCGCACATCTAAGCTTAAATTGGGCGCGCTTCGTGCGTCATATTATAATAAGCCTCTCATATTATTATAATAAGCCTCTCACCCGGTAGGGTAATTTTTGGGAGGTTTAGGCACGCATAGCACAAAAAGGAATCAGACAGATAGTCGACGTTATCAGTTTAGAATGTACACCTTAAATCGAAATAGAAAAATAGCATCGGCATCGTGTTCCATCATGTCGAATAACCTCTAATAAGGAATTTTTTATTCTTCGAAATTGCGCACAATCGATTCCTCGCATAAAATTACCCCAATGGCGTTGATCAAAGCAATGATTTTTTAAGAAGTTTGTAAGACATTGAAATAAAAGTTTTGGGCGAACATTAAGACCAAAAAAACATGATTTATTCTCAAAAAGACCGAATGGATCGTATTCAGCATACACTCTTGTCTAGTACTGAAAAAAATTCATCGAAAACGAGCGATAAAATGCCGAAATTAGATGAATTTTTTAGCCCGAAGATACTTATAAAACAAACCAAAAATCACTGTTGCAACAGTTAAAAATAAATTACAAAAATTATTTTCCAATCATAAATTTGTTATTTGACCGAAAAAGTTCATATTTTATAAGTTAAATTCGAAAGTTTCCGCCTAGAAAGCTGTGCGGTGTAGTGGTTAGCACGGCAGTCATAATAAAAAACGATTTTTAACGCTCTAAATGATTTTCTGAGGAAAGTAGTGTTCTACAAAATTGTTCCCAATAAAATTTCACGTTGAAATGACCGAGATACAGCTCCATGTGAAAAAAACCTTAAAATTAAAAAAATTAAATTTTTTATTTTTTTAGGGGGTACCCCAATTTTCTGTTTCCTGCATACCTACCCCAACTTACTAATTATTAAAAAAGACCGCATGTCAATCCGATTTACCGTTTCTGAGATCTCGATCTGACGTACGGACGGACGAACACAGAAACCGGTTTTTTATATTTCTGATTTTTTTAACCCACCCCTGTCGTAAAATCTTGGCTGCGCTATTGCTTGCGACTGTTAATATTTTTAAGAAAAAATATTTCAAGATTAAAAGTTCAACAAAATAAAAAATGATTTTCAAAAGGCTTTTATAGAATTTATAAGCAAGTACCACAACTAATTCAACTTTCCAAGTCAAAACCATTCCGTTCCTCATTCAATGTGTATCTTAGCGGAAAAGTGTATTGTTTGTCGGTAGACGACGGTGGACGATAAGAAAGGGCAAATAACCACAGTTTGAATAATGACGCAGCATTTATGATTATTCATATGCGTCCGGCAGATTTTTTTAACACGTTGAAATGTGTAAAAGTTCAAGAACTATGATTAATAGTTTTAACAATTATTAACACTATGCACCTTCAGGGGGATTCTCTATGATGCCATAGTGAGAATAGTATGATACCTTTAGGGAGATCCTCTATAATGCCACAGTGAGGACAGTATGACATAATATAAAATGTGTCTGTCTGCATGGACGATCTCGGTAAAATGCTGTCTGTCTGCACGGTGTGCCTGTCTACATGGATGACTCACGTGTGTCTGTCTGCATGGACGACTTTCGGAAAAATGCTGTCTGTCTGCACGGACGACTTTTGGGAACGCTTGATTTAAACCATCGACGCTAAAACAAAAGTTGTGGGATGATGAGAGAGGACGATTGACACCAACATTATCGAAATCGAAGACAAAAATTTTTTCACTTTTTTGCTCCTTTATTATTTTACTCTAGAGTAAAATCTCGGGGAGTGCCACTCGGTGTCACATTTTAAACTAGAGTAAAACACTTGGAAGTGCTGCTCGGAGTCACTCTCGGAGAAACCGCGAGTATGTTAGTGCTCAGCCCTGTACTTTATTAATAACAACTTTTTATAACATGAAATCTATGCGAGTACAGATGATGAACTCATGATATATACAGTCCGCGAGTAGCGGAATGCGGACCGCAACTAGTAATAAAATATTTTTCAATAATTTTTTTACTAACAAGGGGCGTGCACCAACTAATGATGCAATTTTCTAAAAAGTCAATTATAATTATTCAGAGTACTATGAAATACGTAGAAAAATTGGTTTTAGCTGCCACTTCGCTCTTATTGGAGAGCTAGGGTCGTTTTTGGGTCAAAATCAAGGTTCAAAGATACCCTCATAACTTTTTACAATTAAAAGATTTTTCGATAAGTCTGATTGCATCTGTTAGGGGGTGGAAAGAAGCAAATTATGATATATTAATTTTGGTCTCAAACCTTTCTCTTCATGGCTAAAAACGCGTTACAAAAATGGTACTTTTTCTCCCTAGGAAAAATCGTACTTTTGGAGATCTAAATTCGACTTTATATTGATCTGTCTATCGACTGAAAAAACTGTTTCTAGGTCAGAAAAGCACTGATAGTTTTTGGATTAAGTTATGGAGTTCGATTTTCGTCCCCGGTGAACCCACCAGGTCATCGAGAATCGAACTTTCATAACTTATGCCAAAAACTATCAGAAATTGTTTTTCTGGGCTAGAAAAGGTTTTTTAAGTTGATTTAAGATCAGATGGAGCAATATAAAGTCGAATTTAGATCCCCGAAAGTACGATTTTTCGCATTTTAGACACTTGCATAAGTGC
>OZJO01016343.1:0-11683 GCA_900406225.1 Acrobeloides nanus | reverse complement strand
AAAAATCATTTTTATGCATCGTTTTTATAAAATCTCGATTTTACTTATACAAGTGTACCCCCCCCCCCTTTAAGAGGTTTCATTTTGGAAAATCAGGATCGGACACATCATATATTTTCCCTCAATTGATATAAAAAATCATTTCATGAGAACACTTTTTAGAAATGTGCTTAAAGGACCACTGAACTTTTGAACGGACCTCGAAAATTTATTTTTAAAAGAAAGAAGAATTTTTACTGATCAACATGGAAATTGCTCAAAGCGCTGTGATTTTGAGATATTTGGCGAAGAAACATGGTAATTTTACAAATCAAGGAACAAAAAATTACTGGGTGGGCCAAAAAAAGTGTATTTTTGGGGCCCGAAAATTTATTTCTCTAAGGGTAATTTTATGTTTCTAGGGGTAATTTTATGTGGGGAATCGATTATGCGCATTCCCGAACCCTGAAAATGCTTTTCTGGGCCTGATTCAGGCAAAAAATTGGATTTTTGAAATTGCGAAAAACGACGAAAACCCAATTTTTCCCTGAATTAGTGTCAGGAAAGCATTTTCATGGTTCGGGGATACGCGCAATCGATTTCCCGCATAAAATACCCATAGAGGTTATTTTTAGAACAATACATTTTCGGGTCCCAAAAAATTACAAAAATCCACTGTTTTTGGCCTACCCTGTACAAATTGTAGGTTTGGAAGCTAAAACAGTAAAAGAACAAGCTGTTTGTGACATGTATGCGGAATACATCCAAGATTTTATTATGAATATACGACCTTGGATTTGGACGATTACAAAGAATTCATCAGAAGAGGAGGTATATAAAAACTTCGATGCCCAAAGAACCAAAAAATGTTTAGAAACAAGAAAAATTCAACAACCTTTTTGTTCCTCAAGTAACCGAAAATTTCGGACCTATCTTCCAAAAACAGTTGGAGAAAAGTGGAACTGGTTATCTTGTCGGTGAAGTAAGAGCCCTTTTTAACCAAAATCCACCAAATTTTTAGCTAACTTGGGCCGATTTTATGCTAGCAGAATGGTCGGATAAAATCGTTACGGTTGGAAAATCCGACATCTTGGACAACTTCCCCAAGATTTTAGAGCATCGAAACAAGATCTTGTTATTACCAAATCTTCAAGAATATTTGAAAAATCGAACGGATAATAAATTTTGAGGTGTTTAGAACTTTATTTATGAATAAATGCATAGAAAATTGATAAAATGGCAGAAAATAGAAGAGTGCAGTGACTTATGCTGGGTTTGATGGAGGAATTACAAAAATCTCGACCATTACAGCAGCAGAAGTTGACCTCGGAACCCCATAACTCTTGTTTTATGCATTTGTTATGGTTGAGCTAAAATTTTGGGCTTAACAGTTTTTCAGAAGGTTACAAGGCTGAATGTTTCGAGCCAGTCTTGGGATCGAGAAGAATGACCTTGGGTGCGTTCCTAAGTTGAACCGTACGGTCAACAGTACGGATCCATACTGATTACTGTCAACCGCACGGTCAACCATGAACCGTATGGCTCCTCGTGGCCCCATAGGCCACCCATGATCCGTAGGTCAACCGTACGGCTCCCTGTGGCTCCGTAGGCCACCCTTACGGGTCGTACGGGTGGCCACGGGAAGCCGTACGGTTGACAGTGATCAGTACGGATCCGTATGGTTCAATTTAGGAACGCACCCCTTATACCAGATCTATAGTCAATTTCAACCAGGGTAAAAATAAAAAGTTTGCCTTCATGGCGAAGAGCGAATTTCTACTTAAGTTAGAGAGTAAATTTGAGGCTCTCGTCGTTTATTAAATAAGGTGTTGCGACGAGAGCCTCAAATTTACTCTCTAACTAAAGTGGAAATTCGCTCTTCGCCATGAAGGCAAACTTTTTATTTTTACCCTGGTTGAAATTGACTATAGATCTGGTATAAGGGGTGCGTTCCTAAGTTGAACCGTACGGTCAATCGTCAACTGTATTGATCACTGTTAACCGTACGGCTCCCCGTGGCCCCGTAGGAAGTGGCGATCCTCCGAGGATCGCCACTTCTTTTCCCGTGGAATTGACCGACTGCCACACAGATGGGAAGCAGCAGTTGAAGCTGATGGTGATTATCCTTCATAATGATCATTTGATTATGTTTTTTCATTGCATTTACGATTATTTATTTAAATAAAATATAACAGCAAACAATCCGCATATATTATGCACCAACCCAATATTAGGACTTAAAAAAACTTTAAAAAAATGAAAAACCGATTGCTTCCGAGCGTCTCCGAGTGCTTACGAGTTCTTCCGAGCGCTTCCTAGTTCTTCCTTAACGAGAAAAATTTTAACGAAATAATTCGTTAAAATTTGAAATTTTTTTCAAATTTTAATGAACTTTTTTCGATTTTTTTCAATCTTTGACAAATTTTTCAATTTTGATGAATTTTTTCGATTTTTGAGGAATTTTTCGACTTTTAACGAATTTTTTGATTTTTGAGAAAATTTTCAACTTTTGATGAATTTTTCGATTTTTAACGAATTTTTCAATAATATTTTTTGCCCTAAGAATAAACGGTATCAAAAAATTACGACTTTTTTACATTTTACTACTCCCGGTTCCGATTTTAATTTTTCTACCAACCGACCCCCTGAAACTTAATTTTTTTTATAGTGCACGATGTTGACATTTATGTTCAAGTAATGCTAAGCAACCAATAGTTTGATTGCGTTGCGATTATGTTTCATAAATTTATAGCGTTTATTTTGCATATACAGGGTGTCCCAAAACACACTTGGGCAACGGCAAGGGGCCAATTGGGCCTCCTGGGTATCGCATATTGCAAGGAGGTCAGTCGGGGTATCGCATGAGGGATCGTGTGATGGTGTCGCGTGAAGAGAGCAGGATGTCGCATGAGTAGGGGGTCGAATCTGAGTCACTTTGAAGACCAATTGATTTTGGGGAAAAAATTTCCAAAAAGTCGAAAAAACCATGTTGGGGAACCAATGTAATTTAGGAAATCCAAAAATTCGTATCAACTTGGAGTACCAATGTGATTTTGAAATCCTAGTGATACCCCTAAAGGGAGAGGGGTATCGCAAGGGGTAGGGCAGTAGCGTGTTTAGGTAGGGCAGTAGCATATTTAGGTAGGATAGTAGAGTATTTAGGTAGGGCAGTAGCGTATTTAGGTAAGACAGTAGCGTGTTTAGGTAGGATAGTAGAGTATTTAGGTAGAACAGTAGCGTGTTTAGGTAGGGCAGTAGCGTATTTAGGTTGGATAGTAGCGTGTTTAATGGTCATCAGTTAACTGATAATCAGTTAACGATTATCAGTTAACGGCTCACGGTTAACGGTTATTGGCTAACTGATACAGTCAACCCTCGATTATCCGACCCCTTCCGAACGGGGTCGGATAATCGAGGGTTGGCTGTAGATGTTAACGGTTATCTGTTAGAGCACCCTGTTTTTATTTCATTAACTTTGTGTTATAAATATCTTGTTTTTTGCCTTGAGTGAAGTCAATTGGGTTATTTGCGATAGCTCTCTCTCTAGAACTTTAACCAAAAATATTCACTTGTCGAAAACATTTCTATTTGCAATGGACCAAGACCGATTTTATCTATATACTGAACCTGAATTTGGTGACTTTCTCAATAATTTTATCTGCTTTTGGTTCGATCTTACGGAATGGATATTTAACATACGGTTTACAATTGTATGCATCTGTCTGGCTGTCTTAATTGTTTCGATTAGCCTATGGACCAAGATCAAACATCCTCAAGATTTTCAAAACTACCATTTATTTATACTTAATCAAGTTTTCTTTGATCTCATATATTTATTGTATATGAGTTGTTGTAAAACTCTTGACCAAACTGGTTATTTGAGCGACCATTGTGCTGTACCAGATTATACCAACTCATCTACCTTTGGATTTTTTCTAGCTAATTTTATCTTTCAAGTCTTTGATGACTTGTATTTTTTCGATTTTTGTGCAATATTTTTGTTCTCATTCACTAGATTTTTGGCGATTTTTTGTCCGCTTTTTTACTCAAATTATGTTTCAACCCCTAAGAAACTCTTTTTTATGATGATTTTATACGATTTTTTATGCCTTGTTATTTTTCTGAGCTATGAATTACCTAGGTTATATTTTTCGACCTATTCTCCTATGGGTTGGCCAGAGCTTCCTCTCTCGATTGGTTATCTAATTTACCTGTATACATGGATTATTATATTTCTTGTATCGCTATTGGCATTTATTTTAGCATTTCCATTAACAGTTAAGCTTATACACCGTTTTTTAAGCCCTATATCAGAACAAGATCGTGGAAGTATTTCGCTAATACTTTTATTACAATCCATATTATTACTAAAAATAAATTTTTCCTCTCTTTTTCCTCTCGTTTGCAGCCGCTTATCAATTTGGAAATGCTTATTATTACATATATGGAGAAAATATTTTTCTTCCACCAATAGTTCTAGCTTTTGCGACATTCATGTTTACAACTACGGGAATCCCACATATTTGTTATGTCTGGTTATAGGAATGTTTTTGTTGTAATGTTTAAGCAAGCCTTTAAAATTTCCGAAATATTTAGAAGAAATTCAATCCGCACTTCTAATATAGTTTGGATAAATGAAAAACGAACATAAATTTTTCAACCCTTTTTATTATTATTTATTTACGTTCAAACGTGACTATACTTATACATTATCACAAAGGAAATGAGGATTCGAATAAGAAAATATATCCTTCAATAAATTACTGCTTTGATATGAAAATTCATTTTATGAGGACATTTTTTAGAAATGTGCTTGCTTCAAGGGCAAGCAGATGTTTAGGAATCGCGATTCCTAAACATCTACTTGCCCTTGAATCAAGCACATTTCAAAAAAATATCCTCATAGAATGAGTTCTTATACCGAAACGGTCATTTACGGAAGGAACAACTTTTGTTTGCTCTAGGATATCCAAAGAAAATGAGGATTCGAATAAGAAAATATATCCTTCAATAAAGACTGTTTTGATATAAAAATTCATTTTATGAGAACACTTTTTAGAAATGTGCTTGATTCAAGGGCAAGTGGATGTTTAGGAATCGCGATTCCTAAACATCTACTTGCCCTTGAATCAAGCACATTTCTAAAAAATATCCTCATAGAATGAGTTCTTATACCGAAACGGTCATTTATGGAAGGATTGTCTTTTGTTTACCCTGGGATATCCAAAGAAAATGAGGATTCGAATAAGAAAATATATCCTTCAATAAAGACTGTTTTGATATAAAAATTCATTTTATGAGGACATTTTTTAGAAATGTGCTTGCTTCAAGGGCAAGCAGATGTTTAGGAATCGCGATTCCTAAACATCTACTTGCCCTTGAATCAAGCACATTTCTAAAAAATATCCTCATAGAATGAGTTCTTATACCGAAACGGTCATTTATGGAAGGATTGTCTTTTGTTTACCCTGGGATATCCAAAGAAAATGAGGATTCGAATAAGAAAATATATCCTTCAATAAAGACTGTTTTGATATGAAAATTCATTTTATGAGAACACTTTTTAGAAATGTGCTTGATTCAAGGGCAAGTGGATGTTTAGGAATCGCGATTCCTAAACATCTACTTGCCCTTGAATCAAGCACATTTCTAAAAAATATCCTCATAGAATGAGTTCTTATACCGAAACGGTCATTTATGGAAGGATTGTCTTTTGTTTACCCTGGGATATCCAAAGAAAATGAGGATTTGAATAAGAAAATATATCCTTCAATAAAGACTGTTTTGATATGAAAATTCATTTTATGAGGACATTTTTTAGAAATGTGCTTGCTTCAAGGGCAAGTAGATGCTTAGATATCGCGATTCCTAAACATCTACTTGCCCTTGAATCAAGCACATTTCTAAAAAATATCCTCATAGAATGAGTTCTTATACCGAAACGGTCATTTATGGAAGGATTGTCTTTTGTTTACCCTGGGATATCCAAAGAAAATGAGGATTCGAATAATTAAATATATCCTTCAATAAAGACTGTTTTGATATGAAAATTCATTTTATGAGAACACTTTTTAGAAATGTGCTTGATTCAAGGGCAAGTAGATGTTTAGGAATCGCGATTCCTAAACATCTACTTGCCCTTGAATCAAGCACATTTCTAAAANGATATAAAAATTCATTTTATGAGGACATTTTTTAGAAATGTGCTTGCTTCAAGGGCAAGCAGATGTTTAGGAATCGCGATTCCTAAACATCTACTTGCCCTTGAATCAAGCACATTTCAAAAAAATATCCTCATAGAATGAGTTCTTATACCGAAACAGTCATTTACGGAAGGAACAACTTTTGTTTGCTCTAGGATATCCAAAGAAAATGAGGATTCGAATAAGAAAATATATCCTTCAATAAAGACTGTTTTGATATAAAAATTCATTTTATGAGGACATTTTTTAGAAATGTGCTTGCTTCAAGGGCAAGTAGATGTTTAGGAATCGCGATTCCTAAACATCTACTTGCCCTTGAATCAAGCACATTTCTAAAAAATATCCTCATAGAATGAGTTCTTATACCGAAACGGTCATTTATGGAAGGATTGTCTTTTGTTTACCCTGGGATATCCAAAGAAAATGAGAATTCGAATAAGAAAATATATCCTTCAATAAAGACTGTTTTGATATGAAAATTCATTTTATGAGAACACTTTTTAGAAATGTGCTTGATTCAAGGGCAAGTAGATGTTTAGGAATCGCGATTCCTAAACATCTACTTGCCCTTGAATGAAGCACATTTCAAAAAAGTGTTCTCATAAAATGACTTTTCATATCAATTGATGAAAAATATGTCGTGTCCGATCTTGTGTTTCCAAAATGAAACTTTTTAAAGAGTTTTATTACATTACATATATGTACATGACTGTGCACTGGTGTGTGATTCTTATTACAAATGTGGCCCTAAAGAAAGCCGTTGGGATGTGTCAAAAATATGCCATTCTCTGACTTATGATGACGTTTTTGTGCTTCAAAAAAACTTTTTTCGGATTCCCCTGGAGGAGTTTTATTACGAAAAATTTCAATAAATAAAAATCGTTTTATGATTTTGGTCCTCTAATCCGAAATAGTAATGAAAACATTGCGTAAATGGTTCCTTATATCGATTTGCAATAATATTTAAGGACAAGTACTGTTGTATAAAGTGTTCACACGAAATAAAAGGCCACGAAGATGAATCGAAGAAGAGTTTGATTTAATTTTATTCTTAAACGATAAACATATAATAATAAAACGATAAACATAGAACAAACAATAAAAACACACATACCATATTGGCTCTAATAGAACTCCTTGGGGTTCTATTTTTCGATTGGTCTCTAGGGTGGGGTTGTATTTTTTGATCCTTAAGTTTCGATAAATCACTTAAAATTTTTGAAATCCTAATGGAAAATTAAAACATAAAAGCTAAGCTAAAAAAAAGAAAATTTGCGTTTTATATAAAAAAAATATTAGTACTAAGGATTAGCGACTGCAAACGACAGGGTACTACACTCCGTATCATAATTATAAGTATAGTAAAGAGTGTATGCTGAATACGATCAAATCGGTCTTTTTGAACGAAACTCATGTTTTCGTGCCAATATAAAGACTTTTCAAAAAATCATGATTTTAAGCATACACTCCGTATCATAATTATAAGTACACCTCGATTTTTCGTATATTTCAACATTGTCGACTTTGTGTGATCCCAAAACTTTTTGAAAAATGTTTGTTACACTTAAAAACTAATTTCTAAAAACTTTTTTCTGAAATTGCATGCATACTCTTTGCAGGAAGCCGACAAAACTCATAAGTACTCATTTTTGACTGTATCATAATTATAAGTAGACCTGCCAAAATCTGTAAATTAAATGAATTCTCATGAGGATTTTTTTCAGAATATGGTTTTTTGATGTCCTGAGTACGATAAAAGCAAAAATTTTCGTATCCGAATTTATTTTGAGCAAGATCTGAAAACCCCATTTTGTATGGAAAACGGTGTTTTTTGGACTAAAAACTTTTTTTAGGCGTCGAATTCCGGAAAAATTCTTTTAGGCTCTTAAAATATAGACTTGTAGCAATTGTTTCCGGAGTCGATCATCCGGATTGGCGGCGCTTTGACTGAGATACGGGCCTTTGGAATTTGAGAACAAAAAGATTGCAAACATCATTTTCAATCAAATTCGACAACTTTACCCACTCTTTGTATATCCAACATAAAATTAAATAGTGAAAATTCTTTGGAAATTTTTACGCAGAATGACAGATCCTCCCTTATAAAATTGTTTGAATGTGAACAAAAAGATTGCAAACATTGGATTAATAGTTGCATAAACTTAGAGTTGATAAAATTTGTTACACCTTCAAATGGAAGTCTTAAAATAGATTTATACAGGTTCGCTAGAGATTTTTAGCTATATAAAGATCGTTTTTAGTTTGGATGATCGAGGTACTACAAGTTTTACTCTTCGTGAAAATGGATTCGGCGTATCAATGTCGAGAAATTATCCTCTTCCAAAACCGTTTCAAAATATGACTCAACAAGTATTTTGTGAAGATGGGATGGCCGAGTTTAATCTTATCATAGTAGATACTGGCATCTCAGAAAATTTCACACTTCGAATAAAAAATAAGACCAATATTCTTTATCCATTTACCAATCTAACTATATCGAACGAGTCATTTTATTTCAATAGTTCCCCATTGGTTATAGAGTATGGCAGTAATGAGACAAATCTCTTAGAACCTATTGGATTTGTGATAAGTTACGAAGGAACATCTGTAAATATTACTTCGATGAACGAATCATTTTCACCAAAATACATTTTAGTAATCGTATTGTCATGTCTAGGTTTTACAATTATACTCTTATGGTTGATCGTTTTCTTTTTTAATAGAAAGAAGCCTATATCCATAATCAAATCTCCTATAAGAATTTACCTTTAAGACTTGAAACACACAATAATGAATTGCATGAATCACTAATCGAAAGATTAACATCGTTTAAAAATGTAAACCAGCTCAATTTTCCGGCGACCAGGCAACTGGCATAAAAACATCTGGCATAACGGACAACTGACATAATGTACTACTGGCATAACGGACAACTGGCATAAAAGTCAATTGGCATAACGGACAACTGACATAACGTACTACTGGCATAACGGACAACTGGCATAAAAGTCAATTGGCATAACGGACAACTGGCATAACGGACCACTGGCATAACGGACAACTGGCATAAAAGTCAACTGGTATAACGGACAACTGACATAACGGACTACTGGCATAACGGACAACTGGCATATTATTTTTTTATGTAAAATTCATTTTAAAGACATAAAACGTAAAAAATATTATGCCAGTTGTCTTTTATGCGAGTTGTATTTTATGCCAGTTGTCCGATATGCCAGTAGTCTGTTATGCCAGTTGTCCGTTATGCCAGTTGACTTTTATGTCAGTTGTCCGTTATGTCAGTAGTTCGTTATGCCAGTTGTCCGTTATGCCAGTTGACTTTTATGTCAGTTGTCCGTTATGCCAGTAGTTCGTTATGCCAGTTGTCCGTTATGCCAGTTGACTTTTATGTCAGTTGTCCGTTATGCCAGATGTTTTTATGCCAGTTGCCCGGTCGCCAATTTTCCAAACCATGCACAATCATATGAATTTATCATGGGAGATTTCGAAGAATTAGATTTAATAGACGGTTAGACAAACATTTTGAATGATTTTAGACCAACGACTCGAGTTTTTCTGCTAAAAAATACGCATATTAGGGATAATTTCATGGAAATTCTACCTTAACCTATTTTTAACGGCAACTCAGCATGAAAAAAAAACTTTTGTTTGAAAGAAAATTAACCATGATAAAAACTTTTGGAGCTGTACGGCCTGGAGGGCGCACTTAACGTGACTTCAAAGGCCGAAGTAAAAAACGTTAAAATTTTTATAGAAACACACCCCCTAGGGGTAACAATTGACACGGAACACGCTGGTGCTATTACTTTCACTCCAAAATTATCGAAAACCGATGAATTTTCACATTTATGATTTCAAATTTTTTTATCTACCAAATAAGAACAACTTAAAAATTAAACACAACAACAACTTAAACGCAATGAATAAATAAATTAACGATCGACCGGATAGTGTTCAGAAAGGCCGCCACTAATACGTTCGGACGGCTCCCGAACGGACTTTAGTTCACTAATAACTTCACTAATTGCGTTCAGACGCGTTCGGAAATTCACTAGTAGGCGTTCGGAAACGTTCGGGCGCTCGTTCGAACGTTTCCGAACGCGTCACAATGTTTCTGAACGCGTTACAATGTTTCTGAACGCGTCCGAACGCCTATTAGTGATGTGTCCGAACGCGTCTGAACGCAATTAGTGATGTTATTAGTGATAAATTAGTGAAGTCAACAATTTCTGAACGAATTAGTGGCGGGCCTTAAGTTACGTGAGTCCAACTGTTTGGTGTGACGCCTTTATAACGTGAAAATTAAGAAACGATTTCCTAATTTTTCCAGTGAAGTATCCCGCTCGATTTTTTTGTCAAAATTCTTAGAATTTCGTCCTCTTCACAATGGTATATCGTGTGAACGGTTTGGATCGCACCTTCAAAGGTTAGTCCGTACAGACAGACAAAAATTACACGTTTTATATATGAAGATTTACAAATTACTTTTAATTAGAAATTAGATTTTATTAAATTTAATATAAAAAGAAGATAATAGGCACTAATAAAATTTTTTACAATAGTCCTTTAGATAAGCTATTCTTTCTTTTCACACGGAAAGTCGCCCAATGGCTCCATCTTGTCATGATAAAGCAGATACTTTCCATCTTCTTTCTTATAAATGCATTCATACTTGCTATTAAAAACTTGGCCATTCATAAACTTGAGCTCCATTTTGCCAATATCGAACAAAAATTCACCATCTCCGGCATCAAAACGCTTTTCTGGGTGGGTCTAAAATTATAAAAAGTTACTTTATTAAAAAATGCATATGTGTATACCACTGGAACTGCCGGTGTATTCAACCACTCATTCATGATTTCCTTAATCTCTAAAAAAGACATAAATTTTGATTATGAATAATTTTTACCTTCTCGACCATATTTGACAAGACGACCAACATGGATCATTACAGCATGAGGGTGGTAGAATTGAACAATTTGCTCTGGATCTTTAGTTTCAAAGATTTTACAAAAATCGGCTTGAAGATCGTCAAGCTTTTTGTTAACTTCTAAAAGTTTAAAAATTAAAATGTTTAATATATGATAAACGGCAAAGAAATGAAGACACAGGTTTGGTAAAGATTAGGCAATTTTATTAAAGAACCGGGAGGCTGGGCGCTAACGCACTCGGAGGGTTGAGCGAATATTCCGAGCGGCATATGTACAGGGTGATAAATAATTTACTCAAATATTTAAAACGTTGCCAAAAATCGAGTCTAATTCAATTTCAGTCGCCCAAGGGCTCATTGAACCCCCATCATGGAATTTTTTAAAGGTAAATATTTTAATGAAAAAAAATTTAAATTCAACTTTTTTAGAGCAAAAATATTAAAAGCGACTTCCTGTAAAAATCGACCCTTGAATGGCACTTTAACACAACATACCTCGTAGAATTTTGAAACCGACCCATACCCTAGTAAATCGACTATGATGATTCCA
>OZJO01016341.1:0-14448 GCA_900406225.1 Acrobeloides nanus | reverse complement strand
CGTATTCATCAATTAGATCATGAATTTTCTTTCGAAAATCAGCCGCTTGCCGAGTTGATCCTTCGTTTTTTAAGCTTTAATACATTTTCAT
This sequence comes from Acrobeloides nanus, assembly GCA_900406225.1. Classification (NCBI taxonomy): domain Eukaryota; kingdom Metazoa; phylum Nematoda; class Chromadorea; order Rhabditida; family Cephalobidae; genus Acrobeloides; species Acrobeloides nanus. The sequence continues at coordinate 14,357 of OZJO01016341.1, read as the reverse complement.
TACACTTTGACCTAAAAAGTATGGACATTGAACTGTTATCCACAAAAATCCAGTGACAATACCTAGAGCACGAGTAGTTTCATCAAATGGCACGGCATTTGCTTGACTTTCTGAGGAATTAGTAGATTCTATAAAATCACTTGAGTTCTGGAACTAGTCTTTTGCTCTTCAGCTGTTGCTCTTTGAGCCAAACTATTGAGTGTTGTCGAGGTGGCTCAGTGGTAACACTGAGGACCCCGGATCGAACTATCCCTGGTTCGACTCCGACTGCCGACACTTCTAGTTTGCCGGGGTATGCCTCGCCTCGGTAAATAAAGCTCAGGGGTTGAGCTCCCACTCGGCATAGCACTTGCGCCGGGTCAAAGTCCCTTATTCCCCTTAAGATTGCTGGTCTCCGGCGTTGGGGGTTAGGCACACTGGTGGATGTTTACCTGGGAGGAGGGTTTACCACCAGAAAAAAAGATAGGCATTTGAAGATTCTGAAGCGGCTTCCATACAGTAAATGCTCGTTAAGCGGGCCACCCTAGAGGGGGGGGGCCTATTTATCGAATTTTTGAGGGGGGCCGCTTATCGAATTTTCGAGGGGAAGGGGGCGGCTTATCCGATGTTTTGTTAAAAACTACAGTTAACTCCTCCCGTAAGCGGGTCCCGGATAAATTTTTCGTAAAAAATAAAAAATTAGGGGGTTACACTCTAAAAATTGAAAAATATGCGAATTTCAAAAATATTTCCAAATCGGCTAATTTTTGGTGCTCGGAGGTTTTCGGCTATGGGGAAACGATGGCGATACTAATTTGTAGCAAAAAATTTTGTAAAAATTAAAAATTAGGATTACCCCCTAAAAATTCAAATTTTTCAAAAAGAATTTTATTTCAAACGGGGGCTACCCATAGTCCGGAAATGGGTCCAGGAATTCGGACCCCCGGGACCCCATGGGGTCCGGGGTCCATGGGTCTCAGAACCCAAAGGACCCCATACAAGATTTTTGCAATACTTCTCCAAAAGGCACTAGGACATTTTTCACCGTTTTTTTAAAATTTCAACAAAAATAATAAATAATATTGTATCGTTAGGAAAGTTTTAAAGGACCAGTCCCAGTGGGAAAAAAGTTGCCCAATTTTGTTGAAATTCGAAAAGTTCATGAAAAATGGAGCATTTTTTGTTTTGACGGCATGTTCTGAATCGTTGTAGTTCGAGATATAATTGCGTTTGAAATTTTGACTTTGTGTACATGTTTTCGTTGTAATACACAAACTTTTTTGAATTTTTTGCGGAAAAATCGAATTATTGGAGAAAAATCGATTTTTGCGAAAATTGAATTTTTGAAGAAAAATCCATTTTTGTGAAAAATCGATTTTTTTGAAAATCGAATTTTTAACGAAAAATCGATTTTTGCATCGATTTTTTAAATTTTCATAAAATAAACACTGTAGCAGTTTTTTTATAGTTAAATGAAACGAACAAAATGACACAAAAATTATCCAAATTGAAAATTGTTTTGGGTTATTGAAACGAAAACTATGAATCAGGATTTTCGTTTCAATAACCCAAAACATTTTCAAATTTCAATAATTTTGGTCTCATTTTATTTGTCTCGGCGATCTATAAAAACTTTATTCTATGTATTTGTCCCCCAAACTATCAAGATTTTGAATTTTATAATGTTTTATTAAATCGTTTCAATAAACAATCTGATTGATCTACAAGCCCTTCGTTTCAATGTTTAAACACGTTTGAAAAATTTTTATACAACTTTTTTTCGCTCATAACTTTGTACCGTTAGATTTTCAAGTGGTGCCGTAAAAGCAAAAAGTGCTCGAATTTTGTGCTCTATCATATGACATCAACTCCCCAAAAGTAGACTGGCCCTTCAAAACAGTCCTAACGACCCAATAAATAAACCGACCTCGAAGACGTCCTATCACCGGTTGACCTTCATTGAGCATCCATTTGGTGTAAATTTCATAGTTGTACTTTTTGCCCTTGACCAATGGGTAGTTGAGGTAGCCTCCGATGACTGTACCATCACCAAGTTTTACTTTTGATGTTTTAGTTAGGGTCTCCTTGCTGAATGATGCTGCGACATAATGTTGGATGTTGAGCATTTTTGCGGTGATTTTGTCTGTTAGTTCGGTCCAGTTGGCGTCGCCCGGCGGATCGCGTTCATCAACAACAACATAATAGCGAGTGATATTTGTCTCGGTTAAAGCCGGCGCAATGTCGATTTCCAAAAACGTGCCAGGACTGCCGATGTTCTCAACATGATATGGTGGTGGCACAATACAACAAGCGGCTTTGATCGCGGGCGGTTCACTAACTATAAGCCGAGCGGCGGTCTTCCACCTATTCCAAATGCCATCGACTTTGGCACGCACTTGAAAGATGAATTCGTCGGGGTTGTTTTCGAGATTGAAAACGAGATAGCACAGTCGGCTGCACGGGTCTTTTGGACAAAGCAGATCCTGTTTCAGTTTCTCTGATTCTTCAGTCCAAACCATGTTTTGCTCTTTTTTTCGCATATATCGGACCTAGAAGAAAATTTAGAGCATTGTGGATCAGGGGGGTCTAAGGCTAAGGCCTTAGCCTTCACGGTGTACCAAAAATCCGAAATTTGGGTCAAAAATCAAAAAATAATGTCGCCAATCTACCCAGCTCGCCGAGCGCTTCAAAACGAGTACCATATCATGGGGTTTTGGGGGGTTAACCCATGGCCGAGTGGATTAAGTGACAAGTGACATCTTTGCAGTTTATAGATCTCGGGTTCGAATCCCACCTCGAATTTAAAGTTGATTAATTGCATTTTCCTTAAACTATACATTCTTACTTGGTAATGAGTGTCCAGGTCATGATCAACCGGCTCCCAGCTCATTGATGTTGCATGTTTGGTCATCTCACAATGCTTGAGATTTCTCGGCAAGAACCATCCTAGCGGCAATGTGGAGTAAGAGCCCCACGCGCCATCAGTTTGATCCTTCGGAATCAGAGTGACATTGTAGGTGGTCGCAGGGTCCAGGTTTCGGATAACAAACTCTTTCATTGAGGCATCAACTTCAAACGTTTTAACGTTATTCAGACGAACATGCGAATAGATCGATGCTAAGTTTTTTGCAATCAGCTAAAAACAACGGTATTTATTTTGGCACTGGAAATATTTATTTTTGCCTTGAAAATATTTGAATTTGTAATGAAAAAATGATTAACTTTTATTAGGCAGAAAACCTAAGCCTTAGCAGAAATTCTAAGCCTCCCAAGTAGCCCAGCCTAAGGAGCTTATGCTTAAGAAGCCGAGAAAGAATACTAATCATAAGAAGCCTAACCCTGAGAAAGCCTAAGAATCTTAAGCATAAGTTGAAGGATCCTAAGAATCCTAAGTCTATGAAGCCTAAGCATAAGAAGCATAAGCCTAAGAATCCTAAGCCTATGAATCTTAAGCCTAAGCCTAAGAAGCCTAAACCTAGGAATCCTAAGAAAGCCTAAGCCTAGAAATCCCAAGAAAGCCTAAGCCTAGGAATCCAAGCACACGAAAAACAAACAAATACTTCGGCTGTTCCACCAGCTTCCTACCATCGACGTTTCGCCCCACAGAAACCATATTCCTCTACTACACGTTCATCACTACGTAATAACAAAAATCAGTACAAATTAAGATACGTATATTTCACCTTATTGCTCTCTACTTCGCAAAATTTTTCAATGCAAAAATAAATATATTTCAGCTAAAAATTATTATTTTTTCACCATACAAAAAACTTACAAAATAGCCCCTGTGGTTGGTTCCCCAAACTGGATCCCAAGCGACGGTCAAAGTCGTTGGTGTGCGATATTTCAAGCGGAGTATATGTGACTTGCCGATTGGGAGTGTCGACCATGTTCCCCAAATTATCTCTCCATAACCAGTGTTTGTACCGGCTTGAACAGTGATATTGTAGATTGTTTCTGGGGTAAGGTCTTCGAATTTGATCGAATTTCCATAAAGGAATGGCACCGTGTAGTTCTTTGCCGGACCAAGTTTCGTAGTGTAGATGTCAACTGGCGCAATCGTGATTCGATAGTGAGTGATCAAGTCTCGTAAGGCTCGATCCCAGATCTCCGGTGGCTCCCACGTGATATGCAGCTTTGTCTCGAATTTTTCAATTAGACGCAAATCAATCGGCGCCATCAACCAATCCAATTGGGTAATAATATAATCTTCATTAGAACCATTATTGGTGTTTTCCGTTGTCAGACTAATAAGTGTTAGGTCACAAAGTAACAGTAACTTCAAAATGTATTTCATCTTGAACTATAATTTTTAAAAGATAAAAGCTCGAATGACTTTTAAAAAAGTAAAATATTATATGAAAAATTAGCAGAGAGTCATATGACTTTGTTCAAATATAAACAAACGATTTCGGGTGAAGAACAACTATTGTCGGCATTTATTAATACTCAGTGGACCGACTGTTACAATGCGCTATCTGACATTTTGAGCTATGTTGACCACGAATATGCAAAAATAAAAATAGGTTTCATCACAAAGTTTCGCACTAATGGCCCTTGAACTTTGGGACATGCTGAAACTTGGATGTCATTAGGGTGCGCGTTAGCAGTCGTGAAACGCATTTCACGACGATTTCCGGACGTTATCCGTCCGGAAATTATAGTATTTCCGGACGTTAGTAGTCCGGAAATCGTCCAGAAATCGTGTCTGGACGTTAGCCGTCTGGAAATGAGAATTTCCGAACGTTAGCAGTCCGGAAATCGTCTGGAAATCGTTCGGAAATAGTGAAAATCATTATTTCCGGATGGCTAACCGTCCGGAAATCGTCGTGAAATGGTGTTTCACGACTGCTAACGCACACCCTTAGTAACATGAGCATATCTCCTCGTATGAATTGATTGAAGGCTCATCGACCACTCATTGTAAAGATGGTGATTAGCCCTACAAATATTATATACACCTCTAGAAGGTTTTCGCTTCAATAAAAAATTAATCGCAAATCTCTGAAAAACTAAAGTGTCAATAGTTTTACTATTGTAAGGTATTATGTTTTGATTTAAACTGTTGTCCCGCTTTTAAGCTAAAATCTTTTCAATGTAGTCAATAAAACTCCGCCTAAGCTTTTCCTGTCTGACTGTTAGCTGGCTTATACACAAAAAGAGTCTTGTACTTTGCAACTGTGTAAAGTGACTTTGTCTTATAGTTTTTCTAATAAAATTCTATATAAGGTTGCATAATACAGAGGCAAAACCATGACAAAAAGGGAAAACTGTACAAGTCAAGAGTGGCGTTAGGATTTTATTTCAGGGCAATGTTATGAAAAATTTTTCGAGGAAAAATTGAGTTTTTTAATCGGATTATGAAGATGTGTTTCTACTTTTTAGATTTTTCGTTTTTAACTTGATTGGTTTCGATATTATCGGCATACATGAGCAAGGAGGTTATGACACTTTTTACGAGTGCGTCATGCAATAGCGTATCTAGGATCAAATTTCGGGGGATGCGGCCGCCCCCTCGCACCCCCTGGATACGATACTGGCGTCATGGATCAAATTACAGTAAAAAGTGACTTAAAAATTCAACCCTTTTTGGCCAAAAATCCATCACCTTTTATTTATTTTTTCCAGTATTTGTAAACATGACGCATCTGCGTTTCACTTATATATGTAATTTTCTTAATTTTTAATATTTTTTCATGAAATTTTTGAATATTCAGATCACTTTTTGCCAAATTTCGCGCGACACGCGTCATGGATATATATTTTGGGCGCGTCATGGGAGGGGTGTGACTGTAAGGGGAAGTGCTCATGTATGACCATCAGTTTTGACTCATCGGTTTCGGTTTTGGCTGTTCTGTTTTCAAACGTTCGGTTTCGAATTTGACCTTTTTCGGTTTTACGTTATTCTTAGTTAGTATTCATGTTTTTTGACATCCGTTTTTTTATCGATTTTTAGGGGATCGGTTTCTACTTTATCGGTTTTGACCAATCGATTTCGTTTCGATTTTCGAACGACCGGTTTTGACTTTTTTTCGGTTTTACATTATTTTTAGTTAATATTCATGTTTTTTGACATCCGTTTTTTATCGGTTTTAGGGGATCGGTTTCGACTTTATCGGTTTTGACCAATCGATTTTGTTTCAATTTTTTAACGTCCGGTTTAGACTTTTGTTTGGTTTTCAGAAACTCTACCTCTCCCCCCCCCTCACCTGCATGAAATGAAATCCTAAGATCACCCTTGAATGGGCCCTATACATATGCGAATGTATAGTTCATTTAACAATTTTTCGTGATCGCTTCTTTGCTCATATTTAAAAAAGTCTTTCATAAAACATAGTTAGAAAAAAAGTAAAGTTGAATTTTTCGCTGAGTCATCGAACCTTGAAACTCAATTAGTTGACCTTACACACACAGTGGAAGGAATGCTGATATCAAAATAACAAAACGACGATCATATCAAATAACAAACGAACTTTTTCGCTTCGATCTCGATTTTCAATGCTGTATTTCCTCTAAAATAAGCCCCGGGAATTTTTTCAACCTCTTCCAAGGAGGAATTTAATTTGGATTTTTTGGCGTTATAAATCTCCTCTCAGAGGAGAGATACTCTCATCTCCCAAACTACTCATCATTGGAAAAGTGTTACTATGGCTATGCCCATATTAAACAATAAATAACTCTTTGTTTATATGAAGCCAAGTTTTTGAGATCCAATAATTGTTTATTTTTTTAAACAGAATTCACTCTTTGCTCTACCAACAAAAAATAATATTGCATAAAAGAAGACCAGATGAATATTTGCTTTCAAAAATATGTCAAACAGTGTTTAAAGACCCTCCCCCAAAATCCGAGGGTCGTGCTAGTTGACTTCTCAACTAATAAAAATTTTTCATATTTTATTGCATTGTTAGTAAAAAGTCGCATTTTTGAGAGAAAATATCGAATTTTGACGATTTTTTTAATGAAAAATGGCATTTTTTAGTGAAAAATTTTAAAAAATGGAGTTTTGATTCTCATTCACGCCCTGAATTTGGCGAAATAAAAAATTATTTATCAAATCTTAAAGTTGACCTAAAATTTTTTCCTGACTATAAAAAATTTGAAAATTTATATTTTTAGGCGAAAATTGATTGAAACGTGCCATCATGTTCTCGCTTAACACCTCCCCTGTACCCCTCTCCCAGTTATGTCAAAACTTCATCACACCATCCGGAATTGTCCCTATTTCATGTGTCGTGGTAATTTTGATTGAGATTGTTGTCTATAAAAAATTGGCGACATATGTTTTTAACTAAAATTTTATGCAAAAATGGCTTTTTTTGAAAGTGGCAAAAAAATATTCTCCCCCCTATATCAGTATACCAATTATATGAATTAAAATAAGTATTAACACAATACTGATTAGAAGTAATGTTTGGTTGTCCAGGGAACAAAGAATCCCAATAGCTATAATCATATGGAGTATTGTCAGTCCATGTAAAGTTGGACAAACTAACTCAATCCAATCCAAATGACAACATCGGTTGCAATGAATTCTATAAATCCTACTCTATAAACGTGTAATGTGTGTGATTACGATCTCGAGACCGTCAGATTTAAACTGACAGTGCTTCTTTTAAAGTTGTAGGGGATGATGAGAGAAGACAATTGTCATCAAAATCAGAGACAAAATTTTTTTCACTTTTTTACTCCTTGGGAGACCAAGGGGGGAAAAATCAATTTTTCAAAAAGTTCTCTAAATTGGCTGATTTTTTGTACTTGGAGATTTTCAGGTATGGGGGACACAAATACGAAAGAATTTTCGACTTTTGACATCAGGCAGGAGACGAATCGGAATTTTTTAAACTTCGTAAATTTACAACTTTAAAAAAAAATTAAAATTTCATTTTTTTTTTAAATTCCATTTTTTGAATTGTTGAGTTTGTCACGTTAAGAAGAACAGAAATGTGACTAATAAAAAATTTTCCCTTCATATGACCACGCAGGGATATATCGAACTATGATATCGATTGCGCGCATCGCCGAAAATTGAAAATGCTTCCCTGACCCTGATTCAGGGAAAATATAGATTTTTTTCGACATTTTTTAACTAGCACTTGGTTTGAAAAAACGTTTTTCAAGATCAGACTCGGTGGTGCAGTGACAAAGCTGCGGCTTATGTGTCACAAAGGTCCCTGGTTCGAATCCCGCTTGAAGCAAAAAAATTTTGCACAACCAAAAAAAAAGTACGGTTTTTTATGAAACACCCTGTACATACATAGAGTGTTAATCTTTTTCCTTTTATGCTTTATTATTTGAAAACAAAAGCTGCTTATCTTTTTTTGACATTCCATAACAGCTTATTGTCAGTACAACGATTATCACGGCACACCTTTAAAAACTCTTTGTATCATGTAGAGAAGAAAGATTTTATAGTCTGGAAATATCAAGTGCTTTAAGCCGGATTTGGTTTTAAATTTTCTGAGCAGGATTTATTGGTACAAGGTCGACACAAATAAATTCCTAAATACTTCAGTTAAGTGAGAATCGTTGTGCTGTTAATAAGCTGTTATGGAGTGTCAAAAAAAGATAAGCAGCTTTTGTTTTCAAATAATAAAGCATAAAAGGAAAAAGATTAACACTCTATGTATGTATTATAAAACCATGATCATTTTGAAGGGATAAGCGAAGAGGGTTCCTTTCTTCCTTGGAAGCTTTGATTCTTTGAAGAAGATACCAGTATATAAAGTCGTCAAAATCATTGTCGGATAGCTGCGAGCTTCATATAGAGATCTTGAAGATTAAGGTCTTGAAGTTCTTCAATTGGATAATTCATTCATTTTAGTAGTTTCACTAAAAAGCAGGATAAAACTAAAAGCAAGAGAAAAAAATAAATAGTAGATAAAAGGCAATGCGCGCGTTCGATTTTTGGCTCACAAACCCATCGCTGATAGATTCGTCAGGCCGAAAACTCCGATTACAAAAATTTCCGGCCATCAATTTGATATAAAAAGCCCCTTTTTGAGAAAAGGTACCCACTTATTCTTGACAAATTTTTTATCTTCAAAAAAAGAAAATTTTAAAATAGTGGATAAGGAAGCCGCCCGTCCGATCTGGCAAATTAAGCAACTTTAGGCCCGCAGGTTCGATCCAACTAGGGCGAAAATTTCGATATACAAAAAAACGGTGTCTTAGGATTTCACCGACTTGCATTTCACCGACGTGTATTTCACCGACGTGCATTTCACCAACTTTTTTTCACCGACCACTCTTTTTACCGACTAGTAATTTGACCGATCATCATTTCACCGACTAAAAATTGTACCAACCAGATTTTTTACCGACTTTTCAAAAATTCATTTTACTAAAAAAATTTGCATTAATAAAAAAGCAACAAATTTATTTAAAACATGTAAGCTTAAAGGACAAGAGTGAGGGCATCATAGACTACCCTAGGTACAGAAATTACAATTTTATACTAGTAGGATTTTGTTCTTCGCCACAAATATACCCATAATCTTGCGTTTCGCTAAACAAAATTGTTCTCAATTTGGTGCTCAATTCACTAAAACTGATTCTTGTCTCGACGTTTTCTTCCCAACAGGAGCACATAATCTCATAGACTTCATCAGGCGCATTTTTTGGACACTCCATTCTTTCCCCACTCTTCAAAAATTCCAAAATTTCATCAGCCTCCATCGTAGCATATGGCACTTTTCCACTGCTGAAAACTTCATGCACCAAAATCCCAAAGGACCAAACATCGGATTTTTCAGAGAAAGTTCGATGTAAAAGTGCTTCAAGAGAAAGCCATCTCATGGGAAGATTCTTTTGTAATGAAGCTTGATAACTTAAAGTTGCATCATCACAGGTACAGCAAAGGCCAAAATCGGAAATTTTAGCGGTGTGACTTTCTATAAGAAGGATGCTTCTGGCTGCTAAATCGCGGTGGACTAGTCTTTTGGAGACGAGATATTCCATGCCTAAAAATTAGTCTTTTTATTTTACAAATTTTTACAAAAAAATTGTTCAACAAAAATTAAGGGCAAGTCAAGGAGAAAAATTGACAATTTTTCAGATTTGGAGAGAAAAAGAAGAGGTACTTTCTCATCTTGATAATTCGAGTGCTCACGCTCCAATTGGATAGGGTGGGCATCTTTAAAGGGGAAGTAACTTGACAGCATCTCGAAGAGTGCATTTACAACTTCAAAGTGTTATATCTCCCCAACCATAAACAATTTTTGGTCGGGGTCTTTTTTTAAATATTTATCACGATGCGTAGAGTATTTTGTAAAAAGATCCAGACCAAAAATATTTTATGATCGAAGAAACATAACACTTTGGAGTTGAAAATTCTCTTCGAGATCCTCTGTAAAGTTTACTCCCCCTTTAAGATCACTAGTGATCAGGGATGCGCCCTTGGTCCGGACAACGGGAGGATATCTGTGTCCGGACATACGATTTATAACAGTCGAACAACACGGACAACTAATGGGACGGACAAGGCTTGTCCGCGGCAGAGACCGAAAAGGGCCGAGGCCCCCGGCCCCACTGGGGCCTGGTTCCCCTAGGCCCAGCCCCCCAATGGGGCCGGGGCTTATGTAAATCTATTTTCAAATTTTTTGAGGGCCTCAACCCTTTTTGGTCTCTGCCGCGGACAACCCTTGTCCGTCCCACTCGATGTCTTTCTTGACCGCTGACAAACCTTGTCCGTCCTATGATTGTCGTGTTGTCCGCGGACAAGCCTCGTCCGTCTCACTCGATGTCCGTCTTGACCGCGGATAAGCCTTGTCCGTCAAGATATTGTCCGTTGTTCATCCGGATGAACAAAGGGCGCATCCTTGCTAGGGATGGTGTAGAATGAGAAGGAGAGGAGAAGGAATGAGTGGATTGTTTTAAAAAATAAGTAACATTACCTTGTACAATTTGCCATAGTATCGAAAGTAAATGCTTGAACTGAACAACATGATTTTCCTTCACATAACTCAACAAATTGCTTTCACATAACTCCAAAACCAAACAAGGCTTGTTGTGCTTGATGCTCCACCCTAACAGCGGGACAATATGTTCGTGATATCCAACCTTTTTCATCAACTCAATTTCTGCCTCTAGTAATTTTGACTCATTATTTCCATCATTAGCTATTTTAATAGCCACTTTACAATCTCGAAACTGTGTTGTTTTGGTATTTAATGAGGCTAAAGCTGAAGTGCCAAACAATTTTCCGACATATACATTTGAGCTGAGTCCAGTGCCCAAGGGTTCGTCGTAGTTTATTTCAAGTCGTTTTTCTTCAATCCAAAAATTGTCTAGTTGTTTAAATTCTGTTGGTTTTCCTGTTACTGTTGATTGCACTTGCATTTCACGAGCTAAACAAAAATAAATAAATACAATCTATAATTTACCCATCTGGTCGAGAAGCTCTCTCCTCTTTTTTTCTCTATAACGTAATATACAATAAATTAGCATGAAAGTAGTAAAAATAAGTATGAAAATACCAACACATGAGAAAATGATCCAATAGTTCGAATGTTTTGGACCTGTTGTGCTTAGAGGTATGAAAGTAGTAGTTGGTGCTGTTGGCTTAGTCGTGGTCGAATTAATAGATGGTGAATTTGTGATCGTAGTAGTAGTAGTTGTTGCATTTGTTGAAGGTTTTTTGCATACAAATGTATTGTTATCGAGGCATTTTGTAGTTCTCCAAGTAAATGAAAAACTGTCAGGATTGGACCAGGGATTGTAATTTATAACACAATCCTGATTAGATGTAATGTTTGGTTGCCCAGAATTCCAAAAGATATAATCATATGGCGTATTGTCAGTCCATGTAAAGTTGGACAAACTAACATTATAGCTCAATCCAATCCAAAAATAATTATTTCCAGCAGTTAATTCTATAAATTCTACTCTATAAACGTGTAATATGCGTGATTACGATCTCGGGACCATTAGATTTAAACTGACACTGCTTCAATTAAAGTTATAGGGGACGATGAGAGAAGACGATTGACACCAAAATCATCGAAATCGGAGAAAAAAAGAAAAAAATTTTTTCACTTTACCCCTTGGGGGCCAAGGGGAAAAAATCGATTTTTCCAAATTTCTCCAAATCAGCTGAATTTTTATACTCGGGGATTTTCGGGTATGAGGGACACGAATACGAAAGAATTTTTGACTTTTGGCAATTAGCAGAAACGTGACTAATAAAAAATTTTCCAGCCATACGACCGCGCAGGGATATATACGAACTGCTCGGAGTTACCCTCGCGGATTCGCTTCTTCGAGCGCAGTAGTGCTTGGCCCCCGGTACTTGGTATAATTTGATTGAAAAATCTCCGATAATAAAATCGGTGGAATAGAAAATTCATCAAAGTAAAATTATCCAATGTGAAAATCTGTCGAATTGGAGGGAATTTTTTTTTCTCTAAAGAACGACGGAAGGGGGTCATTTATTTTTTCAGGCCTTTAGTTCAGTAAAATTTTCAAAATTCGAAAAAAATCATAAGAGTTCCCTTTAGGGGTTGTCCAGATATTATCACAATGTATAAAAATTTTGTTTTATATATTTTTTTACGTAAAATTTGAAGAAGTTAGTAAAAAATGTTGTTTGATTTACTAATGCTTTATCATATATAGCCAATTTTTTAATCATAAAATTATTCGAAAAGTTTTAATTTTTTATAATAAAAATTTCATAAACAGGGTGAATCAGAAAAAACCGCCCCCTTCGAAAATGTTCATTTTTATGACTTTTTTATTCAAAACATAACAAAAACAACAAAACCGATAAAAAATAACAAAATTTATTCCAAATGTCCGCCTTTCGCTTCTACGCGAAAGCCTTTTCTGTCTTTGTTGCTCACAGTTTCTTCATATCACTTAATATCATCCCTAACAGTTGTCCGTGGAATATCAAGAAGTCGAGCAATTTTATGTTTCATATTCCTCGTTCATGCATTCGAGTTATTGCCGGTCTTAATCCCTTCATTTTTAGCTAGGAAATCGTTATTTATGATGTTTTGAATATATAAAAATATAAATGAACATTTTCGGAGGGGGCGGTTTTTTCTGAATCACCCTGTATAGCTATCCACAATACATACAACATGACATAAAATAAACTCACAACATTAATAAAGACTTACGTCCTGAAAAGTTATTTTCATTTTCATTATGAATTGATATTAAATGACCATTTGATTGTTGACACTCTTTTTCGGCGTTTGAAAAATTTAACCAATTTGGATATCGATACATCTAAATTATAACTCATGCTATATTGAAAAGTAAACAACTGAACCTTGTAACAAAAATTAGTTGCTGAATAGTAAGTCCATCCATCTGGACATTTCGTATTGCATGGACATGGAGTGCAACTATCTGGCACACATGTTGGGCATGTATTTGAACATTGATCCTGATCAGAGTATGAGTTTATCGACTTTGTCTGATTAATTCCTTCAGTAATATTAAGAAAGGCAGTATCTTTTATTTTATATTCTAATGTATTATTTTGTGGTCTTGCTTTGCATACAAATCCTTTACCATCTGAACAATTTTGAGTATACCACCATTCATTAATGTATTGTACAACACAAGATCCATTCCTAGTATCGTTCGAATGAAAATGTATATAATCTACTGGCGTATTATCGGACCATTGGAAAGAGTTATTTTTAAAATCATAGTACAAGCCTATGAATGGACCATCCAAATAATGAAGACCTAAAGACTTCTAAAATATTTTTAGTTTATTACAATAAATATTGCCATGTATGAAAGAATTTTCATCGCCGCTGTGAATAGAAGCTAAATGACCATTATATTGCTCGCAAATTGATTCACCATCATTGTAAGGAATAAAGGTATTATTAAAAAATACCTAAAATGAATCAATTTTTCATAGGTAATAACATAGGAAATGTGCATTTTTTAGGACAAGTAATATTTAAAGAAAATTTCTTTACTTTATAACAAAATCCAGTTTTTGAGTTATATACCCAACCATCAATGCAAGAAATTTCACAATTTAATGGACATGGGGGACATGTTGTTTGAGGACATGGAGGACAAGTCGGGCAATTGGTTTGAGTAAAGTCACATATATATGGAAGAATGTCATAACAGTTATGGCTATACCATTGGCCATTCGAAAGATTGAGTACCATGCAATTATCATCAGTATTGTTGTCTGGATTTTCTAAATGAAAATCATAAATATTAAATTCCGGTTTCTGTGTCCGACCGTACGCTCGCTCGTCCGTCCTAGCTCACGAAGCGTGCACGTCTGTGATAGTAATTTGTTTATTAATAATATCGTTTTTAAAATATTATTATTACCGTTAGCCCGATGTGTATAAGTAAAATTCTGTCCATCTGACCATATCCATGTCCCTTTT
>OZJO01016340.1:0-46828 GCA_900406225.1 Acrobeloides nanus | reverse complement strand
AAAATCCGAAAATGTTTGATTTTCGCTTCAATACACCGATTCCTTCCCTGAATCAGGGTCAAGAAAGCATTTTCAAGCTTCAGGAATGCGCGCAATCGATTCCCCGCATAAAATTACCCCTAGAGGGTCACTTGTTAAAAAAATTTGAAAATATTTTCTACCCCGGCCCTGTTTTGGACTTCCTCCTTAAAAAATAGTGCTATTTTTGGATGTGTGTTGCATGGAAAGATGGTCAACGTGAAAAATGAGAACATACATTTGGCCAAAAGCAGCCGCATATCTGAGTAGATGGTGCACTCCCCTTGAGAACAAAAAAAGAATCTTCGTCCAAACCTCTCTCCTTAATTTTTAGAATTAAAAACAAAACAAAAAATCGTAAAAATCGAGATTTTTCAGGTCCCAAAATTGTTTTTAATTTTTCTAAGTGTAGAGACGCAAAATGAAAAAATTGTAAAATATGTTTGAGAGGTCTTGATCCGAAGATAGTCCATAGCTTGACACTTTTGGCCTAGGCCTCGTATAGCCAGAGATCAACTAGAATGAATTTGGGGTCCTTAACCTTAGGGGGTTGAGGAATGTGTCTTCTTCATGCCATATCTCCACAGAGACCCCCACTCTTATTGGGTATATGGGGTATATTTGTGTTCTACACACCAAGTCCTACAAATAAATAGCGCTATAGACATTTTACCCGGCGGCGGTGATATCATGAAAGATCAAATTATGCCTAACTTTCTTATACTTCAAAAAAATTTAATTTGAAATAATTTTTAAACTTTACAAATATGTAAAAGCTTTAAAATACACACTGACAGTAAAGTGGCTTGAGAAATTATGCGAAAATGTTTTACCCATTTTTTGATACAAATATTACGAACTTCATGTTCATAATATTCCAAAAAATCTGAAAAATTTTTATCCCCGAAAAAAGCAGTTGAGATATAGTACTAAATTTGCACGGAAATCTGTGTAAAATAGTGACATTCTCATGCAAAAAGTGCTGAAAAGCACTTTCTAGGGACCTTTCGCACTGAAAAATCGATTCCCGCAATCTTCTTTGTTGTTATTTGATAAAACCTTTATTAAATCATATTTGGGTTTGGCTGAGTGGTTACAGGCTTTAAATAAAACACCATAGTATCATTATTAGATTTCCAGAAAAGTCGTCTAATTTCTTGACGCAAATCCCTTTGTGTTATTGCAACAATTATGATATTCACAAAGCCTAAAAATTAATACTTAAGGGAAGTTTTATGAGTCAGAATGACATCCCCCTTTTGTTACCCCTTCCCTTTCGTTATGGCTCTAGCAAAAATGGAAACGCAAAAAAAGTTACAACAGAAGAAGATTGGAAACATAACTTGTTTTGTCAAAAAAAGTTCCATATTTTGTCAAATTTCTATTTTTCAATAAATTTTTTTCTACTTTTTCATCAAAATTGCCCATTTTTTCAACAAAGATTATATTTTTGGAGCATTCCAATTTTACGTTTTCATTGTTTGCAATTTGCTAGAGCTTTTCGCCCGAAAAAAAACTTTTTTTATTTTTTTTTCATATGCATATCTGCGTGGTCGTATGTGTGGGAAAATTTTAAACAGTTGTTGAAAGTTTTCATTGTTGGAATTGCTGAATATCAAGCGTTTTTAATTTTGCGTTTCCAATTTTGCTAGAGCCTCCGTTATTTCTTTCTGTTACCCCTTCCGTTATTTTTACTATTTTTGATATATTTTTTGTGGTAATTTTTGTTTTTTTTGTAATTTTTTTTAAAGGGTGTCTAACGAATTTCAGACTATTTCATTTAAAAAATAAATTTGAATTTAGCTCCTAAAGTGTGAGTGCGACCACTAATTTGATAGCTTCTGTATTTTACGCAAAAAAATTAAATTCATATCTTGTTTTATTGTCGTTAAAAAATTTTTATATCGTTTTTAGATTAAAAGAAAGGATTTTCTGATAAAGAAAAAGTGCATTTTGTGCGATTCTTTATTGAGGAAGGCTCTAGTTTGTCCGATTTTGTCTTAGAATACAGTAGGAAAATGGAGAAAGGTTTCCCAAAATTCCAGCCAAGCCAACTCTATATGAATGGGTCCATAAATTTGATGAAACTGGACCAGTGCATAAGAAGAGATAAAGGGCTATGTCAGTTTGCATTTTTTTAGCTCTTATGAATTTTTTAGGACTCAGCGCACTCCGAAGAACGTCGACCGGTGAAAGCAGCTATTAATCAGAAGGGAATGTCTGTCCGTCGTGTTGCAGCTGGTGTTGGAATGAAAATAGACTCCGTGCACAGAATACTCAAGAAAGACCTGGGATTTTATCCCACACAGGAGTTGAGAGAGAATAATTACGAAAAGCGAGTTTTATTCGCTGAAAAGCAGCTTGAACATATGGAACACGATCAAAATTTGTTTGAAGCTATGCATTGAGCGAAAAGGAGGCCATGTTGAGCTTTGATAAATTTTTAAAAATGATTAATAAAAACGTTATTTTCCTTTAAAATTTTTTTAGCAACATAGAAACAAGATGTAAATTTAATTTTTTGCATATAAAATTGAAATATAGGAGCTGTCGAATGAGTGGTCGGACTCACACTCTGGGGAGCGAAATTCAAATTTTTTAAATGGTCAGAAATTCGTGAGACACCCTGTATTAATGGTAGAAACAGCAGCCAAAGGCCAGATCGAGTTGATCCGAGCTAATCAAGTTCCGAGACCCTGTTTTTATGTTCAATTGCGCTGAGCGGATCCGGACCCGCTTGCTTACCCTTATTTTTACCTTTATTCAATATCATAGCATAGAATGGATACGGGTTTGGTGGTGATCCAATAACATAAAGATAGAAATCCGGAACAAATGACATAATTAACTCATTCGCCATAATTAAACCAATTGTTAGATTAGCTCTTATGAGTTTTTTGGTCTGGGTGTTGTTTATATTCGAAATTGATTTTGATAATAAAATCTTAAAAAAGAGATTAAATGACCATCTAAATGTATTAGATTAGTCAAAAAGTTAACTGCACCATCGTATTCCTGACAACTTCTTACCCTATTCGGAAAAAAATTTTCATCGAAAACGGCTTTTCCTAGCGCGAGCATATGATATTACATTTATCACAACACACCGTAAAACAACAAATGCTCCAAATTTTGTGCTCTATCACATAGCATCATTTCCCACAAAAGTAGACTGGTCCTTTAAGCTATTTTTAAACAGATTTACCTTATAAATTTGAATAAGAATCGGGATATAGAATAAAACCGCAATAAATGTCAATACTAAGCGAACTATAATCGTAATATATGGAACTATGAATTGCCTATCTATATTGTTACAAGTAATAGGTATCTAAAAAGTACCTCAAAATGAAATTAATCTGCAGACACACGTCGTCGAGAACATACGAGAAATTTATTGTGCTCATTGAAAAGTTTGAAATCGCAAAAATCCTCTTTTTTGGCTGATTCAGGGTCAAGGAAAAGTTTTTAAGACTTTTAGATACGCGCAATCGATTTCTCGCATAAAAAATATGGTCGTTTTGGAAAAACTTTAAAAAATTTTTTTGGCAAAAATTTACTTTAAAAAATACGGTGTTTGAGACACCCTATTTGTTTTCAGCATTTTAGCATGAGACCTCATTTATATTCACAAATACTAACCGTATAGGTATTTCCATACAAATAAGTGGTAATCTCAAGTGTAACAAAAAATGGAAGACTAACAAAGATGGGTATACTTATCATTATCCATGAATATCTTGTGCTTAACATTAAATATTTCAACGGAAATGTTACAGATATGAATCTGTCGATAGCATCGATCAAAGTTATTACTCCTCGAATAGGATTTAGGAACCACCAGCAGAGATTTTGTAAAGTGTTTACACACATAAATGAGGTCCATAATGGTATATCTAAACTTTTTTATTATTAAAGGAACAGGCTTGGCGTAAGAGGAAAAGGGGGGATATCAGGGATGCGACCTTTATTCATGCGGAAGAACAAAGGATAATACCTTGACGGACAGGATTGACCGCGGACAAGAAGGACAACTTTTTTCTTCATGACATAAAACTTTTTACAAAAAGTGATGTTCTACAAAGTTGTTCCTAAGATCACGACGAACAACTTTGTAGAACATCATTTTTTGTGAAAAGTTTTCTTTCATAAAGAAAATTCTCATGAAATTAATTAGAATGTACACCTTGCCTGCCTAATGGGAGGGTGTCACTCTCCCTAATGTCGTTGGAGGATAAAAATTAGGTACCAACTTCGTATTTAGGACCCAAAAACCAGTTTTTTTCCATTGATTTCGTTAAAAAATGAACAAATTTTTGCAAAATTAACGAAGTTATTCAGCAAAAATTACGAAGTTCTTAAATTTCCTTCAATATTTATATTTTAAAACCATTTTCCTATAACTAACTTCGTATTTGAGGCCTGAAAGTAATTTTTTGCAGAAACAACCTCGTAAATCAATCATCTCACCCTGGGTGCGTGAACACCTATGGAGTACACGGACTTTAGGGACACCCTATAATTTTTTGAATAAATGATTTTTCTTACATTCTTCGTTGTAATATGCACTTAATCGAAGTGCTCCAGAACCAGCAAAACCTAGCGAATAAATAGCATTATAAAAGAAGTTTCCGCCATAAATAATGTATTCTTTTTGCGTTCTGAGATTTTTATTGAAAATAATAAAAACAGTTAAAATCGTGTTGATAGCACATAAAGTCGATCCCTCGATGAGATAGAAATAGTACAGTTTATAGTTCAATGTACTTGTAGAAATATTTGAGTATATCATTTTTATGCGCAAAGGGAAATCGAGATGAAGAACAAATTTCAATAAGGCTTTTTTGAGAATTTTTTCAATGGTATGTGTGGGATAATCAGGGTAGATTTTTTCTTTGTTAAATTATTTTATGCCTGATGTTTATATAATACTTTTTTCATATGTGAAAGCACATGATAGCATGATCAGAATTTTTTTAACATAAACAACACGATATATAAAAAAGTTTTCATTTTATTCAAACAATGAAGTGAAAGAGAATTCTCAGAAATAATTAAGTTTTGCCTATTCGATTTAAAAATGTCTACCAATTAATAAGAACAAGAACGTGAGTTTGAGCAAAAATTCTAACTATGAAAATAACCAATCTCACGTATGTTTCTGTGCCTGTGCCAACTTTTCGGTGCCAACAATAAGTCTGTGCCAACTTTTGGTTTTCGATCATTTTTTATACTCGGGGGGTTTCCGGCTATGGGAAACTCAAATCCGATGGAATTATCAAGTTTTAACTTCAGGGGATACCTCTACTGGGGGAGAGAGATGGGTAAAAACGTCAAAAATTCAGGTCTGTTCTTTGTAAGCAAAATCCCACAAAAGGTCTGTTCTTTGTAATCCATTTTTGACCATAATCCCGATCTCTAGGACAAAAAATAACGGCGGATTCTTGTTCAGCGCCTAGAAGAATCTTAGGAACGTCGAAAATTTCGTAAAAAATCGAGTTTTATAGCGAAATATCAACATTTTAAACCTAGGGTACATCTTTGAGACCCCAATTTTTCAAAAAAGGCTGGATATTGAAACGAAAACATGAGTTTCTCTCAAAAAGACCGATTGGATCGTATTCAGCATACACTCTTACCAACTACTGAAAAAAAGTTTATCGAAAACGAGCGAAAAATGCCGATTTTCGATATATTTTTTGAGCGGCAACAACTTATGTTACAGCCCAATAACATATACACGTTCCTTTCAAACCTATCTAGCTTTTTATTTTAAGCCACCTAACCACGCGACACAAGGTCGAGTGTCAAAAAGAGAAAAAATTTGGCTCTTAGTGGGATTCGAACCCACGACCTTGTGACCACTAAGCCACTGCTTTGTCACTGTACCACCGAGGCTTGTTGAAAAGAAACGTCTTTTCAAGCCAAGCACTATCGCGCGACAGACTATAAACGCCAACTCGCGACGTGTCGCGAGTTGGCGTTTATAGTCTGTCGCACGATAGTACTTGGCTTGAAAAGAAGATGCGCCCGCGTAATCAGATCCGCCCGTAACATATATAAAAAATGGCTAGTTAAGAACGACATGTCTTTCTTTTTAGCGTTGTCGCGATAACGCTAAAAAATTTGTGCAAAAAACTATTTTATTAGCCGCTAGGCCATTCACTCTTTTTTTTGAACCTCGCCATGGGACAGAGTTTAATTAAATTTATGTAAAAATTAAATTTATGCAAAAATATACCAAAACAATTAATTAAATAAAAATTTTCAAAAGCAGCAATGCCATTAATCCATTGAGGCCATTTGTATGCATGTCTAAAAATGAAAATACTAATTTTTATTTCAACCAAAAAATTACAGGCACAATTTGGGCTTGTCATTGGTTCTTTGGTGGAAAAAGTGCTACTATTTGTTTTCGTTTCGGATGTAGAAGTTATTGAAGTATTTATCATAGGTTCAGATGTAGAAATTGTTGAGGTATTTATCGTAGTTTCATATGTAGAAGTTATTAAGATATTATTCGTAGTTTCAGGTGTAGAAGTTAAGATATTTATCGTAGTTCCAGATGTAGAAGTGTTGCGTGAATTTGCCAATATCGGAGGTGGCTAAAAACGGTTTAAAGGATCAGTCCAGTAATTTACAACCATATGAAAAAATGATATATTCGGAAAGATCATGAAAAATGGAGCATTTTTTATTTTTACGGCATATTCTGAATCGTTGTAGTTTTCAAGATAATTACGTTTGAAATTTTGAATTTGTGACAAGCTCTTCGTTGTAATACACAAACTTTTTTGAATTTTTAAATCATTTTTGCATCAATCTTTTAAATTTTCATAAAATGAACATTGTAGCAATTTGTATAGCTAAATGAGACGAACAAAATGATACCAAAATTATCCAATTTGAACATTGTTTTGGGTTATTGAAACGAAAATTTTGATTCATGTGTTCGTTTTAATAACCCAAAACAATGTTCAAATTGGATAATTTTAGTGTCATTTTGTTTGCCTCATTTAGCTATAAAAATTGCTACAATGTTTATTTAATGAAAATTTAAAAAATTGGTGCAAAAATCGATTTTTCCGCAAAAGATTCAAACAAGTTTGTGTATTACAACGAAGAGCTTGCCACAAATTCAAAATTTCAAACGCAATTATCTCGAAAACTACAACGATTCAGAACATGCCGTAAAAACAAAACTGCTCCATTTTTCATGATCTTTCCGAATATATCATTTGTTCATATGATTGTAAATTACTGGACTGGTCCTTTAACTTTTGGCTCGATGCTATCTGCATGAGGGGGGGGGACAGTTCCCCCGTTGGTAATGTATGATAGACAACTCTAGAAATTTTCGCTTCAAAAAAAGTTAATCATATTCTCTGCATAATCAGGCCATTTATGCCTTTCTTTCCTACTTTAAATTCTGGCTCTAAAGTCTCTCTTTTTAATTGTTGTGGCAAAGGTGTATCATAATTTCCAGTTTTCTGTATAAAATTATAAAACATCTGAAGTGCTGGACCGGGTTTATCGATCGGTACCATGTGACCAGCTCCCTTAAAAAATTTTAAAAAATTAAAATATCAAATGCAAAAAAACATACCTGAACTGTCAATAAATCCAACGACACCTTTGTGTTATAATCGAATCTTTTTATAAAACCTGCTGTGGTTAAGGGATCTTTTGGAGAGCCGGGGGTTTGATAGTACCAATTTACGCGATTTTTAACAACCTTAATTTTGAAATATCGAAGAGCAATATTTTTTCTTACCTTAACATTTGAATTCATGTCAACCAAATTCTTGACAAAATATTCAGCTTGTAGAAATCCCGACGCCAGATCGACATCTCCTAAATTTGGAAAGTTCAATGCAGTGGCATAGCTTGGGGGAGGGGGTATGGAGGTCTGTCCTGAACCCCCTCCCAAATCGAGCTAAGGCTGAAAAAATAGCAAAAATCTCCCTTAAGTTTGGGGCCGTCCAGATATTACGGTATCAATTTTTTTTGGATTTTTTTACCTCTCCCCCCCCCCTCCTACGTTATCAAAAATGCACTAGCATTACCAACTTTTTTGTAGAAAGGGCTGACCCCCGCCCCATATATGATGGCCCCTTTTGAAAATTTAAAAAAAAATCAAAAATTTTTATCAAAATTATCATTTTTAACTACAGCTAAAAGCTGCAACATATGCAAAAATTTTCATCAATTTTAAATGTTGCAAAATGAAAACTCTTCAATCGGGGATCGAACTCGCCCTTCAGTGCGAGCGTCTGGTGTCCTAACCACTTGACTATGGGCTTGCAAAAATTTTGAGTCTGATGAAGAAAACGGATAATATAAAAAGAAAAAATGGACTATGAAGACAAAATTCGTTCTTACCGTTATAAATCAAAATTCGGAATGGATTAGAATTGTTTTGAACATAATCACTGTTTATGATATCTTGAAATACTGGGGTTAAGTCAACGGAGGTATTCGAGTTGTAAATTTTGTGATAGTGAAAATCTGATGCTTTTCTAAAAATTATGAACAATGAGCCGTATGCACGGCTGACGCTAAAGCTAGCGCTTCGTTATTAGCTATAGCTAATACTAATAGCTGTAGCTAACGCTAAAAGTTATAACTAACGCTGAAAGCTGTAGCTAACGCTAATAGCCAGTAGTGTATCCAGGGGGGGGGGGTGCGAGGAGCGGCCGCACCCCCGAAATTCGAAAAATGAAAATTTTTCTTAATGGTCCCCCTCACACCCCCCGAAATGGCCCCCACTCTCGCATCCATACATGGGCACGCCCCAGGTGATCCCGGGTTTTTCACCTGTGGGTTGTAAGGCTGGAGAGGTTGTGGAGGGATGTAGGATGTGGGTCAGAAGGCCGACAAATTGAGGATTAATAGTCGAAAAGTAGGTTGCTTGGAGCAGCATATTTATTTTTGGGAAAAAATATTTTTTAAATTTGTCAATCTTTGTCACTTTTTTCGACCCCATCGGGAGGGAGGCCAAATGAGGGTTGCGGATTTTAAAAAAAATTCCACCTGGGGTGCTGCCCATGTATGCTCGCACTTCCTCCCCCCCCCGAAATTTGATCTTAGATACACTACTGCTAATAGCTGCAGTTAGTATGCACAACTGCCGAATTAGCGTTAGAGCATTTTTAGCGTCAGGTGCGCATAATCCGGCTTTTTGTCCATACCCCTATTTGTTCTTTATACCTGCATATTTGCCAAGGTTGAACATAATCAGGTATGTGCAATGCTTTTCGGACACAATCTTGATTCAAATAAGTTGTCGCCGCATTTGACATGTAACATTGAAAACCTCCATTCGAGTCCGTTGATCTATAGTTCATTCTTTCCATTTGGTCTACAATTGCTGACGAATAGCTCCGTTTTAAAAATTTTTCTGGACCCAATTCTTCCAATGAACCAAAACTTGGTGTAGCATATCCATAACAGTCTTGATAAACATTATAAACATCATAGTCACCTGCCCACCTAAAAAATTGAAAAATAAAANGACCCAATTCTTCCAATGAACCAAAACTTGGTGTAGCATATCCATAACAGTCTTGATAAACATTATAAACATCATAGTCACCTGCCCACCTAAAAAATTGAAAAATAAAAAAGATGCAAGTGACCAAAACGCACGTTCAATAAAAGTAGGCAGTACATTATCCAGATATTTTTACGACCCTCTAGCTATGGTAATGGTTCGCGGAATCCGAAATTTGCAAAAGTTTTTGGGACCCATAATTGTACAGTAGGGAATGGGACCAAATTTTTTCGACAACAGAGGGCAATTGTCCGGATTGCCCTCCCTCGCTATGTGCCTGGTACCAAGATCCGAACCCGGGCTCATTGACGTCTTGTTTTCGATTGCCTACGTTCCTAGCCATTCGATCATATCAGTTTGTTCCCGCTTTTTTGCAAGTTTCAGATCCGTTTAGTGACCGGCGAAAAATTTCAATTTCTACCGTCGATATCCTTCTAAATCCATCGCCAAATTCCCACATTCACTTCCATCAGACGTCCCATTTGGCAACAAATATTTCGTTATATTACAATAAATTTCGTTTTGTGGTGCACAACATTCTCTCAGCCTATCCCATTCGTTTTTACCAAGTAATCCGTGAAAATACATGAAGTCCGCCACAGTTGAAATATCCCATTTTGCCGAAAGTGCTCCATTTCCGATGGAAATTCCACGGAAGTCAATAATTTTAGGGTCAATAATTTTCGACTCAATTTGTTTTATGAGTAAGCGCGCTGTGGTGGGAACATAGACGCCAGCGTAAGATTCTCCGGTGATGTAGAATTCACGGCCACTGTATTCCGGGTATACATCAAAAAATTCTTTTATTGCAGCGACAACATCTGCAGCTGACTGAAATTTGTTTATGTGGATTAATATCATAGGTAAGGGGGGAGTCTCCCCCCCCCCTTGACCCACGCACGCACGGACCCAAAATTGAGGGGGGACCACGCACTTATGGGCCCAAAATTGAGAAGTGATCACACATAGACCCCGCCGAACATATGAAGTAGTCCATAAAAAATTGGCTCAGGCGCTTAGGCAAATAAGTTTCTTAGCTTAGGCATCGTGTTCATGCTCAGAAAAATTTTTTTGCCAAACGCGCGTCATGGTGTTCCCCACATAAAAATATGAATATGCAAAAATTTTCGTGTATTTTGACAAAAAATTAAAAACCGACTGTTGGAACGAACTCGCGCACTATGAGTTCATGCCAAGCGCTTTAGCCACTCGACCATGGATAAAACCTACAAAATTCCATGATATGGTACTCGTTTTGAAGCGCTCGGCGAGCTGAGTCGATTGGCGATATTTTTTTTTGATTTTGACCCTTGCCACCAGCTTTTCGGCAATTTGGTATGCCTTGTGAAGAACATTTTTTTCTCGTTGAAATTTATAGTTAACCAAAAATTACCTTGTCATCATCATAAGTTGTATCATTGCTAGCCGACATATTCTGATACGAAAATCCTACTGCTCGGGGAGATTCTAGGTAAATTATATTTGCGACTTTGTTCCAAGAGAAAATATTTTCAAACAGAGTAATTCCATCTGGATTTGGATGAAACGGACCATGTTCCGTGAGCAATGCTCCAAGTGAGCTACAACCAGGACCACCTTGAAGCCAAAGTACAAGAGGATCGGATAATGAATCATTTTGGGATTCAACAAGCCTAAAAGAAACAAAAAATCGAAATTAGGGATATACAAGTTAAAATGACAACCCTTGTTATTGTCCATAAATATGCGAATTGTGAGCAATAATTTATTTTTCAAGTTTTTTTAGAAAACAAGTCCATTTTTGTGCAAAAATTTGAAAAAGTGCATATTTTCGTTGCAATAAACAAACTCTTTAAAAAAATTTTGTACGAAAATCTAGGCCTAAAGTCTAGGCTACGCCTAAGCTTAAATCTAAATCTAGGTCTGAGTTTAAGCTTAGGCCTAAGCTTAAGCTTAAGCCTAAGTCTAGGCCTAAGCCTAAGCTTAAACCTAAGCTTAAATCTAAGTCTAGGTCTAAGTTTAAGCCTAGGCCTAAGCTTAAGCTTAAGCCTAAGTCTAGGCCTAAGCCTAAGCTTAGGTCTAAGCCTAAGCTTAAGCCTAAGCCTAAGCCTAAGCCTAAGCCTAAGCCTAGGCCTAAGCCTAAGTCGTAAAAATGAAAAATGCTTTATGTTTCATGATCTTTTCAAATATATTATTTTTCTATAGGGTTTTTCCGAGCGGACTAATCCTTTAAACTCAAATTTTTACCAATAATGAAGATAATTTCCTTCCACAGCACCCTGGAGATAGCCAGAAGAATGATTAAAACTGGGTTTAAATGTTAGCCCAGGTAGATTATATATTTTGTCTGCCATTTTACGAGTGTATTGATAAGGATTTGGTTGGTATTGAGACAATAATGGTTTTGGATTTAAAGAAACAGCGAATGGGGCACTATAATTTCGATTGGTGGTGAGAAAATTGGAAATCATGGCCAGGGAAGGTCCAGGACGGTCTTGAGGAACTTGATGACCAGCTCCCTAAAAAGAGTATAAACTCTGTTTCATTGCGAGGTTGAAAAAAAGCTAGTGCGCATAGTCTAATGGCTAGGGCGCTACCAAAATGCCGAAAGGGTTCTGGTAAGGATCAAATTTTAAAAAATTTTTTGTCAATCAGCTCAGCTCGTCGAATGATTCAAAACGCTACCATATCATGGGGTTTGGAAGGTTGACCCATGACCAAGTGGCTAACGTGCTCGGCCTTTTTTCATAGGGTGCAGGTTCGATTCCATCCAAAAGTCATTTTTTATTTTGTTGTCAAAATATATGAAAATTTTTGCATATTCTCATCATACATAATAAGAGGACGGATAAGGCCATTTGGTGCGTCATGATTTTCCATAAATATTGTTTGCGTTTTTTGGTTTCCCCAAAAATAGAAGATGGCGATTTTTACGAAAAATAATGATTTTTGATGAAAAAATTTCGACTAAGGTCGAACCATGCCAATAGCATGAATTGCCAGCTTCCTAGCCATTAGACTATGCGAGCCCAGCTTTTTTTAAACTCGTCATAAAACAGTGCTTATTGTGTCGATTTTTTCTTCTTACCTTCACCGTCAATAAATCAATTTGCATATTCCCTTTTTGATTCGAAAATTTCTTTGCAAAACCGGCAACATTTTGCAGCAGTCCAGGCTGTTGTTGATACATCCATTCTGATCTATTAGCTGTCGCATGAAGAGCATATTTTTGAGCTAAATTTTCAACAAACCACTCGGCGCCAAGAAAATTACAAACACTGTCAACATCTCCATTATAAATAAGGATTTTTAGAGTGTAATCTAAAGGGTAGACTTTACGGCGCCCAAAATGGCAAGGGCCAAAATTTAAAATAAATGTCACCAATCGACTCAGCTCACCGAGCGCCTCAAAACGAGTACCATATCATGGGGTTTTGGGTGTTTTCCCCATGGCCGAGTGGCTAAAGTACTCAGCCTTCACTCATAGGGCTCGGGTTTGAACCCCAGCTCAAATTTAAGGTTCTCCAAATTTCATGAAAATTTTTACATATCTCTATTTTGGCATCTAAAACATGTTGCAATCATTTTTTTGTTGGTACACACTGTTGAAGCTATACAGTAAGACTAGGTCTTGCATTAAATTAAAATCGTTAATATACAACTCCGGTAAGTGTTACCAACCAAAAAATGGTTGCAAGTATTTTAGATTCCAAAATAGAAATAAGCAAATTTTTCATGAAATTTAGAGAACTTTAAATTTGGGTTGAGCTTCAAACTCGCACCCTATGAGTGAAGGCTAAGCACCTTAGCCACTTGGCCATTGGGAAACATTCAAAATCCATGATATGGTATTCATTTTAAAGCTCTCGGCGAGCTGAGTCGATTGGCGACATTTAAATTTTGACCCTTGCCATAACCTTTTCGGTTTTTTGGGCGCCGTGGCTTTTGAAAGTTTAAAAAAATTTATTACTCGATTCTAAAATTTGTTTGAAAACGGGTTCCATATCAAGATTTTGATGAATCCAACTGGTGTGTACATTGTTACTAAAAAAGGAAACGTATTGGGTTGTTCCATAAGGTGCTTTTGAGCGACGAATCTTTGCGAAAATGACTCCCGGAAACACTTTACTTTCCTCTTCTGGACTTAACATTGCGAAAATCGAATTTTTTGAAAGAATTTGATTTTGTACAAAAAATTTGATTTTTGCAGTGTTGAGTTCTGAAAAGGGAAATAAAGTGTTTCTGGGGTTTTTCGGTACGGGGAATTGATTCCCGGTGTTATTTTTCGGTGAAAAGTTCAAGAAGGAAGTGTTTTGGCGAAAAAATTGATTTTGGGTATTGGGGGTAGAGAAGCAGGATAATTTTTTTCGTCCAATTCCACCGGGAATCAATTCCACATATTGGAAAACCCCATAAAAGTGTAAACAGGCGAATCTGCGGCGAGATATGGCAATTTTTTGTTCATTTCCAGCATGCCCTGAATTGAAAAAATTTGATTCTTGACACGAAAACATTTTTTATTCAAAAAGTTAACTCCACCATCCTCTTCTTTAGTACTATTTTTTGAAAAAATTTTCATCGAAAACGGTTTTTCCTAGCAAGATAAACCCGGCGCGCCGATTTACTACTAGACCTGATAATTATTCAAGTATGGAGGGGGGAGCTCGATTTTGGCCTCTTGCCGGACTATATCTTGAACTCACTTGCACTCGGTCCAATTAACACTTAGACCACTTGGGATATGTATAGCATCCCTGGCTTCTCGTGAATTTAAATATTTTGTTGTGGCACTACTGGCATAGCACTGAAACCCCATAAATGAATCCGTGGATTTGGTATTGATTAAAGACTAAAAAATAGTTTTAAAAAAAAATTTTCAACAAAAAATACAGTAAGACACTTACCCCTTGATCAACAAATCTCCAAACCCCATCTGAAATTATTGGACTATCGCTCAAATTTTTATTTAAGCTCCATAAATTTGAATTTCTTTGTTGAAGATTATAGTCAGTCAAGTTGGTAAAATCTGTGGAATAGCATTTTTCATTTATGTTGTAAGGGAAGTAACTAAATTTTGGTGTTTTGCAAGAAAAAATAAAAAGTTAAAGGACCAGTCCACTAGAAAAAAACACTATGAAAAGTTATATAGTTATATATTCGGAAAGGTTATGAAAAGTGGAGCATTTTTTGTTTTTACGGTAACCTCTGAATCGTTATCGTTGCCGAGAGAATCGTATTTGAACTTTTTTGATTCAGGACGAATTTTCATTGCGTTTCATGTTTTCTTTGTAATACACAGATTTCAAAAATTGCCAACTTCAAATGTAATTATCTCAAAAACTACAACGATTCATGATATGACGTAAAAGCAAAAAATTCTCCATTTTTCATGATCTTTTGAATTATAGGTCGGCAAGGTGGGGAGGGGGGACCCTCGATGAGGTGGTCCCCCATTACCTCCACCAAAAAAACGACTTTTTTTAGCTTGAGGTAATCTTCTGCACCCAATTTTTACGGACCACCTCATATGTTCGGCGGGGTCTATGTGTGATCACTCCTCAATTTTGGGTCCGTGCGTGGGTCAGGGGGGAGGCTCCCCCTTGCCGACCTATGTTTCGAATATATATATATACTTTTTAGGACACTCGGTAATATTTAAAAATAAATAATGCGTACTGTGGAATAGACCATAGAAAAATTTCTCCAATTGCTGCTATATTTATTGCACATAGATCATGTTTTAGATCAAGTGTAAGTTGTGGCTGCCCATTCCCATGTTGATCCCAAATTAAAAAACTTGAAAAATTGCAATATTGAAATCCACCAGGTGTAAATGGGCAACAATCAATTAATGATTCGTATTGGCTATAAATCAATTTTGTACGCTCACAAAATGATTGATGAGATCCCGAACTAGGGACCTCTAAATCGGGTATTCCTCCACGACTGTTTTTTTGGCAAAAATTGGAGGGAACTCGAAATTTTAAAAACGAGTCGCGCCATTCGACTCAGCTCAATGGACGAGTAAAACGAGGTATATATTGTATAAAGACACTAACGATTCACATGGCCGAGTGATTAGTGTGACAGGATTTCACTTATAGGCCGAGGGTTTGAATGAGGCCTGAAATTAAAGATTTTCGATTTTCATAAAAAATTTTGCATATGCCTATTTTTAATTTTAGATCATTTTCCTATTATTATTTTTCATATATAGTCGATTTGATATGTATGACGCTGGTTCAATCCTCGCCGTCCACTATAAGTTTTTGCCTTTTCTTAAAAGTTCTCCAAACCATCTAATTTTTTGTAGTGTGAAAAGTGAGAAAAAATTGATTGCAACGTGTTTTAGAAGCCAAAATAGAGATATGTAAAAATTTTCATGAGATTGTTACGACTTGAAATTTGACGCGGGATTTGAACCCGGGACCTATAAGTAAAATTCTGTCACACTAACCACTCAGCAATGTGGTTCTTTAGCGTGTTGGTACAATATATGTCTAATTTTACTCGTGCGATTGAGCTGAGTCGAATGGCGTTACTCGTTTTAAAGTTTCGATTTTTCGCCAAAAAACAGTCGATCCGTTTTGATCTCCGAAAATGATCATTTTGCAATTTTAGTAGCCATTTACAACGTATTCACTTACTCGATTCCAATAATTCCTCTGTAAAAAGCCAAGTTTATGTAAGAATTGAGTTGATAGAATGAACTGATAAGGCCATTTCCAACTGACATGCCAACTAGATTAAGTGGTAAAGTCGATGTCTAAATTTGGAACATTCTATTTTTAAACTCATTTGCTTACATTTTGCTCAATTGCTTGTATAACTTTAAGTGTTAGCAGTGGCACAAAAACGCCAGCATAACTTTGTCCTGTAATATAAAAATCACGATTTTTGTATTCGGGAAAGCGTTCAACAAACTGTATAAGGGCTTCAAAGTTTTCTTGGGTTGTCTATAATTTGTTTTTTGTAGAGGTGATATACAGCGTGTTCAAAAAGGTTGTTATATTTTTACATCAATTTTTTGAAGTCTTATCTCTAGCTCCAGTAAAACTTTTTTGATGTGGTCTTTTGCCAGTATATATGTTACTGTCATATCTGAAAGTTTCAGATATGTCTAGGCATATCTGAAAATTTCAGAAATTATAGACTCAGATAGGCCTAAGCCTAGGCTTAGGTCTAGGCTTAGATCTAGGCTTAGATTTAGGCCTATCTGAGCCTATAATTTCTGTAAATTTCAGATATGCCTAGGCATATCTAAAACTTTCAAATATGCAGAACTTTCAGATATGACGGTAATATATACAAGTCAGAGATGTGAAAGTTTTTGGTGAAAAATTTTTTCCTGACGCGTGCTTTTTTGTCAGTTTCTTTCTGCACTCTCATAAGCCGATTTGGGGGATTTTTGGGAAATTGGTGACCAAATCGCATCCATTTCTATGAAAAATCGATCAACTTGCATCCTTTCGACTTCAAAAGTTTGGATGTAAAAAACTTTTTGAACACACTGTATATTAGAAAATTACCATTTCGTCATTATAAGTGCTGTTTTCATTTGAAGCATCATTATAGGAATAGCCAATATTTTGAGGGGTTTCTATGAAGAGTATATTGGCTACCTAAAATTTTATAAACTCTTCTTTATGGCAAGTGGAGTGAGCATGGTCTAATGGTAAAAACGTTGGCCATTCATGTTATTGGTGCGGATTCTATCCCATTAGTATCAAAATTTTTATTTTAGGGAATCATAAAAAGTTATAAAAGAAAACTTTCTTAAAATTACATTAAAAATTTTTGCCTATCAAGGTTTTGGAAAAATTTTCTGTTGAATGTTGCTGATTCAATCCCCTCCGGTGTCAAATAGTTTTTACATCATTTAATAAGTGGTATTGTGATGGATACTTGATAGATTATTGTAATATTTGAATTAATAAGTTTTACCTTATTCCACGAGAAAATGTTTTCAAATAAAGTTTCACCATCGACATTTGGATGAAATGGACCAAATTCTTCAAAAATTCCGGAAAGCCCACTACATGCTGGACCACCACCTAGCCATAATAACAAGGGATCATTCAAAGAGTCATTTTGCGATTCTATGAGCCTAAGAAGAATATATTTTTACAACAATCTGAAGTACAGGGTTCATAAAAAAGTGGATTTTTGTGATTTTTGGAACTCGGAAATTTATTTTTCTAAAGATAATTTTATTCTAGGGGTAAGTTTATAAGATGAATCTACTGAGCGTATCCTCAAACCCTGAAAATGCTCACCTGACCCTGATTCAGGGGGAAAATTGGATTTTTGAACATGTGCAAAATGGCAATTTTAGCTTTAAAAACCCATTTTTCAATGACTTTTGGGCGCGGGATTGAACCCTTGCCATATGAGTTAATGCAGAGCGCTTTAGCCACTCGGCCATGGGTAAAACCCACAAAACCCCATGATATGGTACTCGTTTTGAAGCGCTCGATAAGCTGAGTCGACAAATTTTCTTAATTTAGACCTTTTTGCCACCACCTTTTCGGCATTTTGGTACGCGTTTGGGGGGGGGGAATAGGTGGATAGGGATCCACTAGTGGACCCCCGCACTTGGGTTTGCAAAAAAATGGCATTTTCTGGCAAAAAAACGCATTTTTGAGCGTTTTGGTGGTGAAAAAATGTCATTTTTTAATGAAAACTTTGAAAAAATGATCCCTCACAAATTTTTGAAAAGTGGACCCCCTTTGTTCACCTATGGGGGTGGGCCTACCCTGTAAAACTTACCAATATTGAATTTGGCTTCCTGTTGATAAATTAAAATATCCACTGTATTGATTGAAGTTTAACTCAAAAGTCAAGCCCGGTAGTGAGGATATAAGGTCATTTTGTTTTTGATCGGCAAAAACTTCGGTTTGATAGATGAAAAATAAAATCAAGGCCAATAGCCAATTCCGTTCGACCATGTTTTCAAACGTTTCAGCTATATGCCGTTGGAAATTTTTTTGACACTTTCACGTTAGATTAACTTTCTTACACTTCTCATACTCTATATATTTTTTTACTTTTATAAGTGATAAAAATTATTCTTTTCATAAGATAAGGTAATCTTTTCTCTCTTAAATTCTTGTTGAATGTGTAATTGTTTAAACAGGGTGGCCCCAAAAAAGGCAATTTTACGATTTTTGGGGTGATATTTATAAATTTTCGTCAAAATAACCCTATAGGGTTTTTCGAAGTGAGAAATCGAAAAAAAAAAATTTTGCCTATCATTAGTTTTTGATTTTGACCTCTGCGGAACTCTATAATATAAAGCCCGGGTTCGATTCCCGCCTGGGGCGAAATATTTTTGCACTTTTTATTTTTTTAGAGTTCCACAGAGGCCAAAATCAAAAACTAATTTTTTCTCCTAAAACGATAGGTAAAAATTTTTCATGTACTTTTAGGGGGGGTTTGCTTTTACAATTTTTTGAATCGCTGAAAAACGATTTTGACCCTCTGGGGATCGAACCTGCTGGTCCAACGTTGCTTAACTTGCCAGATCGGACGGGATCGCTCCTTACTTACTTTTAAGAAAGTTTTACTCTTTGGAATTTAAATGCTTTAGCGTTATTTTGGTGAAAATTAAAAAACTTGAAAAGTGCAAATTGCCATTTTTGGGTGCACCCTGTAGACAAGTATATGATAGTATATTTTCTAATACCCTTCTCAAGGAGTTCTCGAAAAGTCTGTGTACATAAAATATAAAATATTTCTATATAGTTTGATAGATAAGACATTAAAGTTGACGTTTGAATTAAAAACTGAACGTCAAGAAAGCATTAGAAATAG
Source organism: Acrobeloides nanus (assembly GCA_900406225.1). Lineage (NCBI taxonomy): Eukaryota > Metazoa > Nematoda > Chromadorea > Rhabditida > Cephalobidae > Acrobeloides > Acrobeloides nanus. The sequence goes on along the minus strand of OZJO01016340.1, from coordinate 27,465 downwards.
GGTTTAGATGAATCAAATGACGTTTGGAAATTGTGTAAATGATTTTAGAGGATTGGGAAGGGGTAAAGTCCAATGATTAACTCCGATGAATAATTTATGAAATTCGTTTCTAAATGTACAGTTGAAGTACCAGTCCAGTTGTGAAAACTTTGTATTTTCGGAAATTACATCTTGGGGCCACTGAAAAATTGAAAAAGGATCGAAAATCCTGCAAGCGATCGAAGCAGGAGCGAGCCCGCCTGAAATCAGCAAAATATTTGGAGATGGAAGAAATACTGTGGAGATGGATGAAGCAGCTGTTAAGTAAAAACATTCCGGTTTCTAGCGATTTACTCAAGGTAGGCATTTTTTACTGGCTTTCGAGGTTAACCTCTTTTTAAGGGGATCCACCGAACGTTAACTTGAGCAATATCACCCTGAAATTCTTTCCGCCGAGTACAACTGCTGCATCTTAGGTTAGTCGAATTTTGATTTCAAAAAAATGTGACCTATTTTCAGCCTCTTGATCAAGGCATAATAGAAAATCTAACGGTTCACTACAGGAAGCTCTTAGGAATTGCCTCCGAAAAGCAGGATTCGAGGTCGATGAGCAGGCAAGCTTCCCATTCTCTTTTTAACCTAAATCCTTTTTTCGAATGAGGTGGATGTTGATCCGGAAATAGACGAATTAATCGAGCTTTGGCATCGTCTTGCGATTAACGGAGATATCGACGAAGGTATCTGATTCCTAGATTATCTGGACGCCGATTTGGAATTGCTGCGGTCGCACATCCGTCCTTGCCCGAAATCGTTGTTACATAAGAGCCGTCAGGATCCGACGGAATGGAATCGAATAGAAAAGGAATCGGATGAAGAGCCTGCCATGTGATTCTGTTATCTTTTGATCTTTTGTCGTACAATTGTTCTTTTTGTCTATTTTTTTTTAATTTTGTTGCTTTGTTTTTACGCTAAAGTCATAAAATCTTGTTTTTGGGGAGAAAAAAAACATAATTTTGTATTGTTGAAGAAATTCATAGTGCAAAATTGAGCTCACTCGATAAATGGACACCCCTCCCCCCTATAATTCGATAAATGGACACCCCCTCTATAATTCGATAAATGGACACCCCCGTAGGGTGTCCATTTATCGAGGGGAACTGTATTATGCACTTATAACAATCATATATTATCCATATATTACAGGTGGAGGGACATGTCCCCCCCCCCCGTAGCCGGAAAACTTTAATTTTTTCTCTTTATCATAAGGGTCCTCTCTTATGTTTTTTCATAAAATTTTGAAAAAATATTACTATTCCCCCTCCCCATCCTACCTAAGGCAATGGCTGAATCGAACTGACGGGCTCAACGTTGCTTAACTTAACAAATCAGACGGTCGGTTTCTTTATCAACTGCGCTATGAAGCGCCAAATTTTTTTAAAAACTTTTTTTGTTTGATTCATTTAGGATTGGAGTAATCATATTTTATTATGATCTCGTCGTTGTTTAAAATTAAGTATATAGGATTTTTATCTATATTATTAGTGATTAGTTTATTTATTTTGAAATATGGTAATAATGGCAAAACTGAAACAGATGCTAATAAGCAAGACAATATTACGCCAATAAATAGAGCTTTACAAACAAAAAAAGGAAGAATTAAGCTGGAAGAAGAAACACTGGGATTCAAAAAGATTGCAGACAAGAATAAAAACCAAGCTAACACTACAATAGAAAAACAATCTGAATCAAACCAAAACTTGAATGAACTTGATGGTAAATTTAAAAAAATGAAAAAGTTTTTTTCAATCTCATACCCTCACCCCAAAAATTTTTCAATCTTATCACCCACGTCAATCCCACAAATATGAAAGCTGAAAATGCTAGAAAAATAGGATTTTTATACGAAAAATATTTTGATGAAATAGAAATAATTGAGAGGGGGGGGGGTGAGAAATTGGGGAATTTTAAAATCATATGGGGATCATTAGTGCCATACTTAGGCAGATTAAAGGACTAGTCCAGTCAGTTACAACCATATGAAAAAATGATATATTCGGAAAGATCATGAAAAATGGAGCATTTTTTGTTTTTACAGCATGTTCTGAATCGTTGTAGTTTTCGAGATAATTGCGTTTTTGAATTTGTTACAAGCTCTTCGTTGTAATATACAAACTTTTTTGAATTTTTTGTGAAAAAATCGATTTTTGAATAAATTTTTTTAATTTTCATAAAATGAACATTGTAGCAATTTTTATAGCTAAATGAGGCGAACAAAATGACATCAAAATTATCCTAATTGAACATTGTTTTGGGTTATTGAAACGAAAACATGAATCAGGGTTTTCGTTTCAATAACCCAAAACAATATTCAAGTTGGATAATTTTGGTGTCATTTTGTTCGTCTCATTTAGCTATAAAAATTGCTACAATGTTCATTTTATGAAAATTTAAAAGATTGATGCAAAAATCGATTTTTCCGCAAAAGATTAAAAAGAGTTTGTGTATTACAACGAAGAGCTTGTAACAAATTCAAAATTTCAAACGCAATTATCTCGAAAACCATAACGATTCAGAATATGCCGTAAAAGCATAAAAAATGCTCCATTTTTCATGATCTTTCCGAATATAACATTTTTTCATATGAGTGTAACTTACTGGACTGGTCCTTTAATGCCATACTTGGAGTGTGTGCCACACCCCCTCCTTCTTAAAAGGCCAGAATTACCGAAAAATGTATAAGGTAGTAGTACCCTTATGTTCCGGAACTACTTCTTATTTTGCCCAACCAACTTCTTAAGAATTATGCTTCTAAGTCCATGAATACTTCTAAAAAAAGTCTATTTTAGACTTCCGTTAGATTTTTAACATAATTTTTGTTATAAAATTTCGAAAAAAATCATAATTTTTTTACCAATTCTTATATTTGGTTAGACAAACACCCTTTTGCTCATGTATGCTTAATGCTGTTGTATTTTGGTTCGGAGATCCGAAACATGATATTTTTTTACCTTTGTCTACGATAAGATGATAAGGTGAGAGGAGCAGTGACTGCGGTAAGGTGGCAGGGAGGATGAGGACCCCTCCCCCCAATCCGGCCGATGGTCGGAAAACGAAATGGACATCCGATAAGCTTTGGTCAGCCGAAGGCCAGCCAAAAATTATATAAAGATCCACATTTTTATACAAAATTTACCGATCTTATATTAATCTTTCCTCTAAAAATTCAGTTTTTCTTGGAATAATCTTTTTTTTTTAAATGCCCCCTCCCCCCAGCTTGTAGAAAGCCGTCGCCATTGAAGAAGGATACAGTACCTCCCCCCTCCTTTGCATATGTTTTTTAGATAGGCGAGAAAAAATTCGTGAAATGATGCGCCATGCTTGGCATGCATATAGGAATTACTCTTGGGGTGAAAACGAATTAAGGCCTATTTCTAAAACTTCGTATAACCAAGATATATTCGGCAGTAATGGAATGGCTGCAACAATTATTGATGCCGCTGACACTTTATGGATCATGGGGTTAAAAGATGAATATGAACAAGTATAGTTTGTTTCAGTGACTAAGCACAAACAACAGTGAAGCTACTCATTGCTCAAAAGCAGGGGCGTAAAAAAATTAAAGTCAGAAAAATAAAAGTCAAGTGGTGGCCCCTGCAGTGTTATAAGACCCTCCCCCAACTCTTCCATCCCAAATTGATGGAGAATTTCTAGCTATGCGCAAGGAATAGGTACCTGTTTTGAAGTAAATCCGGAATAAAATAAGTTCCTGATTGGCCAATTATCCGGGTCGATCAAGTATCCGGCATTCCATCAAAATGCGTATCTGATGAAATACAAACAAATGGATAATATATAAGAGTGGGCCGCAGGACATATGTTAACCAAATGTTTCAGGGAGTTGTTTCAACGGACTTGCTTCAATTGGTTTGTTTCAATGGAACGTTTCAACCGATTTGTTTCAATGGACATGTGTCAACCATGTGACATGTGAAAAATCGCTAAAAGATCAACGTTTCATGCCTCCAAATTTGCGCCGACTCCTGTGTGGCGCAAATTTGGAAGCATGAAACGTTGATCTGTTAAAGTTATAGCGTGTCACATGGTTGACACATGTCCATTGAAACAAATCTGTTGAAACAAGTCCGTTGAAACAGCTCCCTGAAACATTTGGTTAATATATGTCCTGCTGCCTAAGAGTGTAATAACTTTTTAGGCCAGTGAATTTATTCGAGACAATTTTGATATCAAAAAAGCTACTGGGCAATTATCCGTATTCGAGACAACTATACGATTCGTGGGCGGTTTACTTAGCTTATTTAGTTTAACAAAAGAAGAATTTTATCTGTAAATCTTTCTATTTTTAAATTATGTGAGCCTTATAGGGATAAAGCAAAGTCAATCGCCGATGCTCTTTTAAAATCTTTTGATACAACAACTGGCATACCTAAATCATTATTAAATCCATTAACTGGTGTTGCATCAAATTATCAAATCGCTAATCATTCTTCAATATTGGCCGAATTTGGTACTCTTCATTTGGAGTTTGCATACTTGACTGAAGTAACCAATGAGCCTATTTATTTGGAAAAGGTTCAGAAGATCAGAGATATCTTAGATAAGGCTGAAAAATCTGAAGGGTTATATCCAAGTTTGTATGTTTTTGTCAAACGACTAGAGAAAAAGTTACACTTTTTAAGCGCAGAAATGTGCCCTTGTTTACGATTTTTAGTGAAAAGATGTCGTTTTTTATTGCATTTTGGATAATAAAAAAATGATTTTATGAGCAAAATATTGTATTTTCGCGTTTTGCGCGCGCTTTTTTTACCCCTTCCTGACTGCTAGATGACTTGCCGGACCCCTGGTAGTTGTTAGTTAATCCGGCAGTATAACTCTTTGTACAATTGTGGTTCGTGCAATACTTTTCGTACATACTTTTTGTACGATACTTTTCATACGATACTTTTCGTACGGTACTTTTCGTACGGTACTTTTCGTACGAACCTTTCGTACGAACTTCTCGTTGCCTGATTATCAATAAAATCCGTTTTGATTTAAATTTTTTCGTATCAATAAACGGATTTTATTGACAATCAGGCAACGAAAAGTTCGTACGAAAGGTTCGTACGAAAAGTATCATACGAAAAGTACCGCACGAACCACAATTGTACGAAAAGTTATACTGCTGTTAACCCCACTCAACTTGGGGAAGAACACTGTCCAAACTTCAAAATTTTTTAGTCTGCTACTAAATACTAAATTTTTATAGTATGTCACCAGAGACTGGCAAATTCACATATAACTTTGTTACTGTTGGAGCACTAGCTGACAGTTTTTATGAGTACTTGATCAAATCATGGATTTTGAGCGGAAAATCAGACGAACAAGCATTAAGAATGCATAAAAGCGCATCTGACGCTATTCAAAATAAGTATGATTTTTTTCAATACCAATTTACCATTTACAGGTTAGTTTTTACCTCCAAAAAAGGCCTCAAATACTTAGCAGAACTACGAAATGGGTCACTCGAGCATAAAATGGGTCATTTGGCATGCTTTGCACCGGGAATGTTTGCACTTGAAGCATATTATGAAATAGATGATGATAGAAAAACTAAAGTCATGCAAGTGGCTGAAGATTTAGCGGATACTTGTCACGAATCTTATATTCGAACGGAAACAAAAATCGGTCCGGAAATGTTTTATTTCACTGATTCTTATGAAGCAATCACCAAGTAACAGCTACTTTATATGCTGATTACAATTTATAGAGGCAAGGATCATGCTTATCTTCTTCGTCCGGAAGTATTAGAAAGCTTCTTTTATTTATGGCGGCTTACTCGTAAAGAAAAGTACAGAGAATGGGTTTGGGATGGAATCTCTGCAATTGAGAAGCACTGTAGAATTAAAACTGGGGGCTATTCTGGTTTAAAGAATGTTTATAAGCCTAAAGAAGGGCATGATGATATTCAACAGAGGTTTTTGTTTTAGTGGTGTATATATTAGGAGACCTATGAAAATCGGGAAGATGTGTGTTGAAAAATGTGGGCATAAAAAGTTACGGGAAAATTTTTCTAGTAATCTAGCCCTGGGATCAAAAATCGAATTTTTGACCTACTGAATGAATTTTTGAATCCCCCTCCCCTCTACCCTAGAGAGTTACCCTACTATATAGTGGATACCCCATTTTCGTACGCAGTGTTGTTGTGGTGTGCTGAATATATGTTTATGATCGTGCCCGAGGAGGGTTGCACCTAGAAACCTAGGGTTCAAGATCATAATAGTTGTATTATAAATTTTTAGTTTCTTTCTTGCTGAGACGTTAAAATATGCATATCTCACTTTTGCAGATGACTCCGTACCATTAGATCGATGGGTAAATATTTGGTTCATGATCGTTCTAAAAATATTTAGGTCTTCAATACCGAAGCACATCCTCTTCCTATTAAGAATGCTCCAATTAATCCATAATTTCTTATGAAAATTATTTTTTATTTATGAGTAAATAATTATTACAAATATTTGTATATGTTACCGGCAGGACTGAGAGAATCCTGCATCTCAAAGATGTCTAGGCAGAAAAAAAGAACTGAGATTCTCAGCTCTGCCTAGGCATTTAGGCTTAGGCCTAGGCTTAAAGTTCCAGTCCAGTAATTTACAACCACATGAAAAAAGATATATTTGGAAAGATCATGAAAAATGGAGCATTTTTTGTTTTTACGGAATATTCTGAATCGTTGTAGTTTTCGAGATAATTGCGTTTGAAATTTGAATTTGTGTACAAGCTCTTCGTTGTAATACACAAACTTTTTTGAATTTTGTGCGGAAAAATCGATTTTTGCATCATTCTTTTAAATTTTCATAAAATAAACGGCTTGCAGACAAATGACAAGCGGACATTTGACAAGTGGACATTTGACAAGTACAAACTACAAAAAATCTTTCGCGAATCTAATTTCAAGAAAATTAAATTCGTGAATTTCCGTGAAGTGAAATTCGTTCCTAGTGCAGAAATCTTGAATTATGATATTTCTGATTTCGACCCCCGAGATCTACCCTCGCCCTTCGGAGTACAAAGCGAAAAATTCAAGTGAAAAATTAGGATCAATCGTTGATTGTTAACATTCAGACAAAAGGGGCACACGAATGTTCGATATTTTCAATTTGAGATATTTCGATCGAATTCTCGAAAAAATTATTTTAAATTGTGATTTTTCCTGTTAAAATTGAAATCATTACGATCTTCACAATCATTCATAAATTTTTTGTTTTCTCTCCAAGGTGGGCAAAAAATCGCACGTTGTGATTTTTTTCACAAAAATTTGAAATTTTTAATGATAGTCGATTATTTTGATATATATTATAGAGTATTTTTTATTTGACAAATAGATTTTCGAGATTATTTTTAAGCTAGGGCGTTCAAAAAGTGATGAAAATTCGAATTTTCTGCGAAAAAATCAGTTTTTTGCAATAAATTGATTTCGAAATCGGTTATTCCATTTTCACCACTTTTTCTATGTTCTAGCCTAAAAATAACCTCGAAAATCGATTTTTCGCATAAAATTACCTGGCATAGATCAAAATAATCAAAAAATTTTTCGTTGTTGACAAAAATCACAAAAGTGCGCTTTTTTGTTTATCTTGTAAACTTTTTTACATAAAATTTTTATTTCGTACAATTTTTGATGGAATTTTGATGGAAATTTTTAGCAATATGGAAGAATTCTATGAATTTTTCGTACTTAATGAAGCAGTTCAAGAAGAAGATCTTGAAGAAGGAGAGATCCTATCAGAGCCTGAGGACCAAATTGTGCCGATATTAGAAAATCAGTCGGAACAGATTCAAGATCAAATGGTGCCAGTACAGGTTAGTCGTTTGTTAAAGGGTCGGTGCACGCTCTAACAATTTTGAAGGACAGATTTTCGTGCCAATAATTAGATCTAATTGCAATGCATGCAATTTTGCTGAATTATGATTGTTTTGCAAAAGTTTTTTGTTCAAAAAATTGCCTGAATTGCAATTTGATCTAATTATTGGCACGAAAATCTATTCTTCAAAATTGTTAGAGCGTACACCGTCAATTTTTAAGAAGATTTTCACTTCAATAATTAGACTAAATTGCAAATCAGTAAAAAATTAGGAGTTTAACTAACTCTTTCAAACTTTTAGACCTAATTGTTTGCTTGATTTGCAATTTAGTCTAATTATTGAAACGAAAATCTGTTCTTAAAAATTGTTAGAGCGTGCATTGTCCCTTAAAAAACTGACATACATTTCATTTTTAGATTGCGTGGTATAATTCGAGAAAAAGGAAGTTAAAACTTTCGCTTGACGGCTTCGCTTATAATTTGAATTACAAAAACCGAAAAGGAGTCGATTTTTATTATTGCGATCAACGAACTTCTACCGGATGTAAAGGATCTGTATCTTACGTTGAAGAAATTTCGGCTATCAATGTTAGAAGAGGACACAACCATGCTCCTAAAGGAGGCAACAAAGTTAAAGCTGAAATTTTTACAGTCAGTCGTTTTTTAATGTCTTTTTAATCCCGTTTTTTAGAGCGAGTTGTATGAATTTTCTGAACACAATATGGAAGGAAAGAGTAAACCGATAGTGGATGATAAATTGAAATCAATTTCAAGAGAAGTAAAGGATGCATTACCAGATATGCAATCAATGACGAGGGGAATGAGACGACATCGTACGAAAAATCACGATGTCATGGTGGAACCACTGACATTCGAAGAAATTAAGAGTGAAAATTTTGGTCGATACATTACAGGAAATGGCGAAAAGGTCTTTCACCTCAAGATTACCGAACCTTCTAAAATGCTTATTTTCGGCTGTCCTTCCGGATTTGATTTGTTAAGAAGATGTACAGTTTGGTCAGCCGATGCCACATTTAAGGTATGTATTGTCAAGTAACAAAATGATAAAAAAGTTGAAAATTAAAACAAAGCATTTTTATCGTTCTGATACGTAAATTTTTAGTTTTTTCATTAAAATGTTTTTTAGTCTGTTCCAATGCCGAAAATATTTAAACAGCTGCTTGTAATTATGGGTCTTTATAATGGTGTGTTTGTGCCTTGTGTTTATGTGCTAATGTCTAAAAAGAAGCGCGTTGACGATTATTTGCGCATAATCGAAGAACTTCCATTATCGAATGATGTTGAGATAGTGTTAATCGATTTCGAAAAAGCATTGATCAAAGCTTGGAAATCCGCGTTTGTTGATATGCAGCTTAGTACGAAGGTATTTTTTAGAAGGCTTTGCCCATATATTTATTTTTTTTTAGTGCCATGGATGCCGCTTTCATTATAGCCAGGCATTAATAAGGAAGTTAAAGAAGTTGAAGTTGATTAATGAGTATTATGAAAAAGGAGAATTGTTTAATTTATTGCGCCCTTTATTTTTATTGGCTTTTGTTCCAGAGAATGATGTAGTATTGGTATATAATATTTGCAAACGAGAAATTCGTGAGTTTTTGTTCTAGAAAAATTTTCTTCCAACCGTTTTGACTTATTCTTGTAGGGATCTATGAATTCTTAAAAAATAACTAAAACTATTTTAGAACGAATCCGCCCAGATGTAGCGAGATTCATCCGTTATTTCGAGGAAACTTGGATTGGCTACTATAAAGATGGTATTTGGCGCAGACCACGTTATGAAATCGAATTGTGGAATTGTCAAGAGCTATTTCTTAATAGAATTCCGATTACCAATAATGCCGTCGAAGCATTTCATCGAGCATTCAGATGGGCATTAGGCGTAACATACCCATGTGTAAGATTGTTTCACATTAGAAGCGCTAATTTATACTTTTATAGTTCGATGTTTTTATGACGAAGTTATGTAACGAGTATGCAAGAGTAGAGTATGTATTGGGCATAAGAATCAGAGATCCAATCGAACATTTTTATTACGATATTGTTGAAAACTATGATGATTACCGTTGTGTATTGTCTTTCTTCGATGCCATGATTGAAGTCGAGCCTCGATAAATTTATTAAACATGTTTTATTTTATTTTATCATTTGTTTTGTTTTTATTGTTTTGTTTATTGTTTCTATCTAAATAAATATTATTGAAAATGAAATTTCTGAGATTTTCGGACTTCGAATATAGGGGAAAAAATAGCATTGTTTGAAAAAAATTATTTCAAAAATTCAGAATAAGATAATTATTCCGAATTGGAAAAAACACAATTTGAACAAGAAATTGATAGGAAAAAACACAATTTGAAAAGGAAAAAACAATACACAAGGACTCAAAAACACATGGAATCAATTTAATGCTTTCTAAATGACCACGTTAATTGTCGACCCTGCGTAGCCCCCAGAAGGAGGGGGGGGGGGGGTGAGCGGAGCGAAGGGGGATTAAGATTTCGCGGGAGGATTAAAGGCGCTTCGCGCCGCGATGGGTCTTAAACCTCGCAAAAACGTAACCCCGAGCGAAGCAAACCCCTCTCCGGCGGAGCAGGACCGACAATTAAGCCGCGAAAAATGGCTAGGTTACATAGACAGTGAGTAAAATTTAAAAAATCTTTTTTGTAAACCGTGGGAAGTGAATATGGCCGAAAAGTCAATTTTTTTCGTTTCTTGGGGAAAAATATATTCATTGAACAAGAACTAAACTTGTTTGATTTTTGTTTGAATCCCCGCGCGATCTTAAGGTTAAATTATGGAATATGCAATAGGATGACCTATTGTGACCTTAGGCTGCAGGTCAAAAGGGTGGGTATTTAAATTGAATCCGGCAACTTTTGATTCAATTTAAAATTTTTTTTTTCAGCAAAAGCTTTTTGCCGGAGCTGGGAGTCGAACCAGGATATATTGTCGTGCAATGGCCGACGGCTTCGCCACTGTACCACAGTGGCTTAATATCTTTTCACTCAAAGTATAACCATGATCCAAAGAAACCCATTTTTTGTAGTTTGTACTTGTCAAATGTCCACTTGTCAAATGTCACTCCTCAGTAAAAAAAACTCTTGTCAAATGTCGCTTGTCAAATGTCCGCTTGTCATTTGTCTGCAAGCCGCATAAAATCTTGGTTTTTCGAGATTTTTACTTGAAATTTTTTTGCATAGTGAAGAATATCAAATTTCATGGAATTTGGACAATTTTAAACTCGAAGCTGGATTCGAATCCGAGACATATAATTGCAAATCCTGGCACACTAACCACTCGGCCATGTGAATCGTTAGCATCTATGTACAATATATACCTCGTTTACTCATCTCGTTGAGCTGGGTTGAACGGCATGACTCGTTTTAAAATTTCAAATTTACTCCAATTTTTCTAAAAAAAAGTCCGTGAACTTGATCATGGATTCCTAACCAGGACCACGGTCTTGGGCCCTGTTTTTCATCAAGAGATATTATGGAGGCCACCTTATATTATGCACATTCTTTTCATTAGATTCAACACTTGTATTCCAATAATTTATCCAATTTATGGCAGGAAAATTTTTATAAAAATTTGCAAATGTTCGTTGAGGTGCAATAATAAAATTTATCTAAATAAAAAGAACATTTTTTTCAACTTCAAAAAATAAGTTTTAAGCCGCTTACAGGTTGAACAGTTTTGAGAATAGCATCAAGTACGTCTGTGGTATGATTCGGTACTATAGCCCAGTATATTGACCCTATCTCAACAACAATTGCACCCCTAGTAAATGAAACTACTCGTGAATTGGAAGGAGGTGTACGGAAATAACTGAATAAGCAACCCATTTACTAAAATTTGCATAGATATCAGATGTGAACAAGGGGGACATGATTGGGGATTGCAAATGCGTCAACGTACGTCAACCTAATGACAGATTTGTACGTCAATTGGATTGACGGAATTGACATAAATTGACGGAATTGAATAACTTGACAGACGCGTACGTCAATACGTCAACGTAATTGACAGTCTGTCAATCTGTTGACGTAATGTTGACATGACGTATTTGCGACCTCTAGACATGATCCCCTCATTCGCAAAAAAATTAAGTACGTAATTCGCATTTTTTCGAGCAAAGCGCGAAAAATTTGAGATTTTTATGTGAAAAATGAGAAGTGGGTCATCAAAAAATGCATAATTCGCCAAAAATAACATTCAAATCATGAAAATCGCCAAAAAAAATTCGCATTTTTATATACCACCAGTCCAGTAAGTTACAATCATATGAAAAAAAGATATATTCGGAAAGATTATGACAAATGGAGCATTTTTTGTTTTTACGGCATATTCTGAATCGTTGTAGTTTTCGAGATAATTGCGTTTGAAATTTGAATTTGTGTACAAGCTCTTCGTTGTAATACACAAACTTTTTTGAATTTTTTGCGGAAAAATCGATTTTTGCATCGATTTTTTAAATTTTCATAAAATGAACATTGTAGCAATTTTTTATAGCTAAATAAGACGAACGAAATGACACCAAAATTATCCAATTTGAACATTGTTTTGGGTTATTGAAACGAAAACCCTGATTCATGTTTTTGTTTCAATAACCTAAAACAATGTTCAAATTGGATAATTTGGGTGTCATTTTGTTCGTCTCATTTAACTATAAAAAATTGCTACAATGTTCATTTTATGAAAATTTAAAAAATCGATTTTGGTGCAAAAAATTCAAAAAAGTTTGTGTATTGCAACGAAGAGCTTGTACACAAATTAAAATTTCAAACGCAATTATCTCGAAAACTACAACGATTCAGAACATGCCGTAAAAATAAAAAATGCTCCATTTTTCATGATCTTTCCGAATATATCATTTTTTTCATATGGTTGTAAATTACTCGACTGGTCCTTTAAAGCATGCAACATAAATAATAAATAGGCAAAGTCATAAGCAACTAACGTCATAGAATAAATAAAAATCCGCACAATAAAATATCCAGTTAAGGTGCAATAACGAAACATTTGACAGGGAACAACTTAGGTCATACACTTTCGACCAAAAGTCTTATGCAATTTTATAGATCATAAAATAAGAAGATTTTTGAAACCGGTTTTATTGGCCCTTTCAAAGAAACCATGGAGTTATAGCGATATCAATACATAATATCGGTCTAAATTTTACCTTTTTTCTAAGGGTCATAACTCCTAATTGCTGGCATGCTACTAGGAGTTATGACCCTTAGCCGGATCACCGAATTAGTCAGTGATCCGACACTGTCGGATCGAATTAGTCACTCAATTTGTCAGTGACTTTTTGATCCGAAATTGTCGGATCGAATTAGTATGTACCCTCAGCTTCAACATGAGTGGTCGATGAGCTCACAATCTCTACGAGGAGTTATGACCCTTAGAAAAAGGGTAAAATTTAGACCAATATTATGTATTAATATCGATATAACTCCATGGTTTCTTCAATACATACTGGACGAATCTCTCTGTGAAATGAGTAATAGACCCAATTCGCATTTTTGGTCGGTGATCCCATCCCTTGCCCACGTATGATAGATATTAAAATTGTAAAAAAGATTAACTTAAAAAATCCTATTTATTTAGTTTTCCAAACAACTATTAAGTGGGAACATTTCAGACAAAAAGTGATAAGAATATTTTAAAGGAGAATCAATATTTATGCAAGCTGACTCATTGATTGGCCATTTTTCCGTTTAAGAGTTCCTTTTGGATTCGTGACAGCTGACTCAAATTTTTATAACACTTTGTTTTGCAACGTATTAGTAATGCGGTATTACTTTTTAGTCTTTGTATTGGGTTGTATCATAAGTTTTTTTCGCTCAAAAATACATCCAATTTCAGCATTTTTTTATCTCGTTTTTGATGAATTTTTTTAGTAGTAGTAAAGAATGTATGTTGAATGCGATCCAATGTTAATAATGTGTATAATTTTTATGTAAGTGTCGTGTACTTGTACTATAGAAACGGAAAAGCCAAGATTCTAGATCTGGATTCAGAATCCGGTTCTAGAATCCGGATTCAGAATCTGGAATTCAGACTCTGAATCCGAATCCAGAATCGGAATCCGGATTCAGAATCAGAATCCAGAATAAGGTGCCAAAAAAAGGACCATTATGATTTTACCCCATATTAATTTAACTATTTTAGGGGTCGGCCCTTGCACTTGAGTGAGTATTCGGAATCTAAATAGCTCCAAGAAGCTATTAGTTCGAGATACCTTATAATTAACGAACTTGAAGAAACCTTCGATTCTGAAAGATCCACCCAATCACGCTTATTTTCCACAGACGTACATATAAAATTTTTGAATATGTACGTACACGAACATGTGTACGCAATGTGACACATGTGTTTCACCAAAATAATCCTATAGGGGTTTTTCTATGCGAGGAATCGATTGCGCACATTGCCGAAACTTGAAAACGCTTCCCTGACCCTGATGAGAAAGACAGAGAAGAAATGTGTGTATTTCAGCGAAAATATGTTAATATAGGTATTTTACAGATGATTTAGAAAATGTCCCCGTTGGCCAAAAACGTCTTCGTTGGCATGGTTCCTTTAACTAGAGCAGGTGAATTATGACAAAATCAGTTTTCCAAGTACACGTAGTACTAGAAACTACTTATAGAAAAACAAGATATGAGTATGATGAATTTCTATTGCTGAGATTTTGTTGCAGGTTTTCTAGATTTTTTAAATAGAAGTATGTTTCTAAATTACACTCTGGACGAAGTTTACAATGAAACTACTACGAGTATTTTATCGCTTATTTATAATGTCATAACATGTATACACTTTTCAATGGCCCCTTTCGTAGTCTTCTTGATTTTGACCAAATCGCAAAATATTAAAGTTTATAAATGGTATATATTATGTGAAATTTTTTTCTGCTCAATGACGCAAATTGTGTTCATGTCTATGAAACTTATGATATTATGTCCGTTGCCAATAGCGATCTCTCTAGGTCCATTACAAAATGTGTTAGGTAATGTCAAATTTATATGGGGAGAGGGCAAAATTTAAGACAGTCTTTAAATTGTGGTAAAAAGTGAGAAAGGATAAAAACAATTTTTTGGTACTAGTTTCCAATAGCGACCACTAATAACTGGGGTCTGGATCCGAAAATTTTTCGGATTTTTATCAGAAAAGTATCGTTTACCCCGTTTTTCCATGCACGGAATCGATGCGCGCATTCCCGAGTCGTGAAAATGCTTCCCTTACCCGAATTTAGGGTTGGGAAGTTGGTGTATTTAATCGAAAAAATCAACTTTTTACAGGAAAACAACTTTCCATAAGGTTTTTCTAGGCGAGAAATCAATTGCGCGCATTTCCGCTCTTGAAATCTGTGTTTTGATTGACTTTTCGGAATGTGCGCAATCGATTCCTCGCCTAGAAAAACCTGTGGAAAGTCGGTTTTCCGGTAAAAAGTTGATTTTTTTCGATTTTCGCTTCAATATACCAACTTCATGAACCTATATTCGGGTAAGGGAAGCATTTTCATGCCTCGGGAATGCGTGCAATCGATTCCCCGCATAGAAAAACGGGGTAAACGACGCGTTTTCGGTTAAAATCTGAAAAAATTTTCAAATCCAGACCTGTTAAAAAGAATAGAAAAATTAACCTATCTTTTTAATATTTTATTTAAAGCAACAGTTAGACTAAAAATTCATTACAATTTCAAACATAGGTCGGCAAGGGGGGAGTCTCCCCCCCCCCTGACCGACGCACGCATAGACCCAAAATTGAGGGGGGACCACCGCATGGACCCCGCCGAATATGAGGTGGTCCATAAAAATTCGGTGTCGGCTAAAAAAAGGTCCTTTTTTTAAAATCTTAGACGAATTTAATGAGGTGTTGGGGACCACCGCATCGGGAGTCCCCTCCTCCTCCCCCCCCCCAACTTGCCGACCTATGATTTCAAACCTTTTATAGACATGGAAAAATAGACGGGGTTTTTACAAAAATATTAAAAAATGGCGGAGTGATTCAACAAAGCTGATTAAAGTGCATACAAGATTTGCATACCAAAAAATTACAAAAATAATAATTTTTATACAGGGTGGCACAAAATAACGTATACGATTCGATAAACTTTATTTAACTCAATAAAAACAATAAAAAAATAACGTAATAACAAAAAATTTATTCAATATATCCTCCTTCTGCATCGATACACGCTTGGAGGGGTCCAGACCAGTTATCAACCACTCGTTTAACCAAATCATCAGGCATCTCATCCCACGCCTTCTTGATCGCTTTCTTCAAGGACTTGATCGATTCGTGGGGTTTTGAGTTCTTTCGGCTGCTAGAGTTTCGCTGAATCTTTGCCTTGATCTTCCGGATGTTTTCTGGCGTTCTAGCCGTGCGTTTTCTTCCTCTTCCTGAGCGATCTTCGACTGTCCCACGTTGAATTGCCTTTTGCACGGTTGCTTTAGGGATTCACAGATTTTTAGCGATTTCTCCCATAGAGTCACCATAGGAGCGCATTCTTAAAATCGCAGATCGCAATTCTTTCATTTTTAGCTCTAAAAAACACAATTACAATAAATAGTAGAACCAAATCTGTGAAAAATAAGCAAATAAAAAGTTTCTCGAATCGTATACGTTATTTTGTGCCACCCTGTAGAAAATTTTGCTGCAAAAGCAGCACAAGACCCCTGTCATTTGCGGTCGCTATTGGAAACTAGTGCCGATTTTTTCTTTTTTCCTTAGAAGAAAAATCGTTTTTACACAA
This sequence comes from Acrobeloides nanus, assembly GCA_900406225.1. NCBI lineage: Eukaryota > Metazoa > Nematoda > Chromadorea > Rhabditida > Cephalobidae > Acrobeloides > Acrobeloides nanus. Next base: position 10,839 of record OZJO01016340.1, on the reverse strand, counting down.
TTTTAAAATGTCATAACTTTTTGACCTTTTGTAAATTTTTCAAAAAAATTTAGCTTCCAACCCTGATTTGCTTATAATATTAGTTGAAATGGGACTTTATTGTCTTTTACATTTCGCTATAGTTGTGGTCGTTGCAGCATTTTATCGTCTCGCGGTTCTATTGAATATGGAAAAAATCGTGCCATTTTTTGAAGAATTACGTTATATAATTTCTTGGGTCATCGTCGTAGAAATCATCATATTAACATTGCTGTATTTTGGAATCGAACGGCATCGTCACTCGGCAAATTATTTAGTCTTCGATAACAAATCGATCGAAGAAGATGCACCATTTTTGAGTAGTTTAGCGGAAAAACATCAAATTTTTGGTAAACGTTTTTTAGAAAATGAATTCAAGGAAATTAAAAAATGTCTTAAAAATCTATAGTGTTAGTCAAATGTCGAAGATAAAATCTACTGGGTGTCCTATTGGAGTTTTGGGATGTTAAAAATTCATATCTTCAAAAATATAACAATTTGAGCCGAAACCAAAATATAGGTGGCCAAGACAGTAGCTACTTAAAAGCGACTCGCATCCCCTAAAATTGCCCGAAGAACTAAAAATTCATAAGGGGGCACTTATAATTTTTTTTCGACCGAAGGCCGAAAAAACATAAGTGGGTACCAGTGGCGATCCCAAGGGGGGGGCTGGGATTTTTTGATTGCGTCAATTTCAAATTGCGTCAAATTATTTAACATAGAACAAAAATTGACACAAATGTCGGATCAATTTTTGTATGCGTCAATTTTTGAATGCGTCAACGACATTGGCATCATCCGACATTTGCGTCAATTATTGAATGCGTCAACAGACATTTGCGTCATCCGAGATTTGCGTCAATTTTTGAATGCGTCAACAGACATTTGTGTCATCCGACATTTGACGCAAATGTCTGTTGACGCAAGCGAAAATTGACGCAAATGTCGGATGACGCAAGTGTCTGTTGACGCATTCAATAATTGACGCAAATAATTTTGACGCAAGCGAAAATTGACGCAAATGTCGGATGACGTAAGTGTCTGTTGACGGATTCAATAATTGACGCAAATGTCGAATGACGCAAATAATTTTGACGCAATCGACACTTCTCCAACCAAAGACCACGGCGGACAAAATGCAAAAAATTAATCGTCACCACTGGATGATGATATTTTGGTTTCAGCTCTAATTTTTATAGTTGTGGAGACATGAATTTTTAAAATCCCAAACTTCAATGATACTCCCTGTAGAAATTCTACAGGGTGGCGCAAAAAACCGCACTTTTGCATTTTTCGAATTTTTTCATGGAAGACAACTTTCTGGGGAAGACAATTTTCTGGGTGATGATTCCTTGTGAGCCTGGAAATAGGGGGTACCCAAGTAAAAAATCAAAATATCAAGGGTCAACATATTTTTCTGATGCGTGCAATCATTTTCCCGCATAAAAATTACCCATGAAAGTTGTTTTCTATGAAAAAATTCGAAAAATCGCAAAATTGCGATTTTTTGCGCCAAAAATTGAAAAAAATCGAAAAAATAAAAAAAATCGAAAAAATAAAAAAAATAGAAAAAATCGAAAAAATTGAAAAAAATCGAAAAAAATTGAAAAAATCGAAAAATTGAAAAAAATCGAAAAAAATAGAAAAAATAAAAAAAATCGAAAAAATAAAAAAAAATTGAAAAAATTGAAAAAATCGAAAAAAATTGAAAAAATCGAAAAATTGAAAAAAATATAAAAAAATCGAAAAAATTGAAAAAAATCGAAAAAATTGAAAAAAATAAAAAAAATCGCAAAAGTGCGGTTTTTTTGCGCCACCCTGTAGATATAATCTGAACAAAATCTAGTAAAACATGATTAAAAAAAGAAAATTTATAATTCATATTTAAGGCTTCCACTATCCGAGTGACTATACTATCGAGTTATCTATAATGATGGGAGTAGCAATCTTTGGAGTTTTTGCCACTATATTTTTGTCAATTGGGTCATTATTGTTCATCGAACGTGCGAAACATTTACGATCTGAACAAACGTTTAAAATGCAACTGATGCTCTATAAAAGTGTCTTGGTACAAGGATGGAATTTTATAGTTCTCATTTTGATTTCGGTCGGTTTAATTTGTATGTTTGTCGTGCTCGAGATTCGAAAAACTGCTATTATGGATCAATTATTGATTGCATTCATGGAGCTTCATGGGGTTTCTGATTTGTGTTTTATTATGTAAGATTGTATTATAAGATTTAGAACCAGAAATTTTTGTTTAGGTACTTTATAACTCCATATCGGAAGTATATAAAAGAAAAGATTTTTTGTCGCAAAATTTTTTTGCCGAATCAAGTTATTCCAAAACAGCCGACAACAGCCATGCAAGCTACTACGATTGTTAAACCTCGTTAATATTTCCTGGCACCTGCTTCAGATAAACTTGATGTTTTTTTAAATGACTACTTCATAAAATTCTGTCTTTTTCTATTAAAAAAATCTGCGCAATATACAGGATGTTCTAAATTGATTTGAGAGAATAAGAAAATTCGATTTCTCAGAGTAGGAAATTAAATTGAAAAAATTGGAAAAAATTGAAAAAATGAGAAAAAATTGAAAATATTAGAAAAAAATTAAAAATATTCGAAAAAATTGAAAAAATGAGAAAAAATTGAACAAAATTGAAAAAATTCGAAAAAAATTGAAAAAATTCGAAAAAATTAGAAAAAAATTGAAAAAATTGGAAAACATTGGAAAAAATGAGAAAAAATTGAACCAAATTGAAAAATTTCGAAAAAATTAGAAAAAAATTGAAAAATTCGAAAAAATAGAAACAATTAGAAAAAATTGGAAAACATTGGAAAAAATTAGAAAAAATTCGAACAAAAATTTTATACATTGTAATTACGAATCATTGACCTGACCCTCCCCTCCGCCCCCCATAATCAATCGTAATCATTTGGCTACCCCCCCCCCCTTCCCCACTTGATTTGTAATATCTGGATGACCCCTAACATTACTCCATTTTTAGAAAAAACCGGGTCCCAAATAGTCACAAAAGTGCACTTTTTACTTCACTCTATAAAATTAAAATAATATCAAATAATATAATCAAAAATTTATTAGCAGGAATTACATAAATTGCATGTTTTCCGACAAAGACTACACAAAGTTGTATCTAAATTTTTTTATAAAAATTATAAAACTAACGAGTAACACTCCCAACTTGTCCCCCTCCAATTTTCCTGACACCGAGCTCAAACAATTCTTCATACCCTACTTGATTATAAAAGTTTTTGGAATTTTTGGCCCATATGGCTTTCTGATCGAGTTTCAAAAAATTTTATAATCAAGTAGAGTATAAAGAATCGTTTGAGCTCGGTTTCAAAAAAATCAGAGAGGACAAGTTGGGAGTGTTACTTGTAAGGCTACTCACGATATTTCGGGTTATTGCATTGTGTTAAATATTGAGAGCACTCATTGTTCATGTCTACACATGGCTCGGCTTGAATACACGACGGACAATACGGCGAAACCGTTGAGTTATCACAAATACCAATAATGTTATCACATTTTTCGATGAGATTCTTGGTATTTGTAAAATTCATATTCGAAAAGAATGTGTTGTTGATTAGACTCTCGGGTAGGCCATCCAGATACCAGCTATTGCTCGACTTATCCGCATAGATATTGTTAATGTTAATGTTGACAAATTTTGGCGTTCCGGTCTCATTCGTTTGTGGGTTGGTGTGATAATTCATTGTAATGTACACCGCAGTATCAACATTGTATAACGTAAGGTTGGTATAGGTGATGTCTTGGACAGTTCCTAAAACCAGTATGACGAATGGGTATATGAGACACAGCAACACTTGTAGGGATATATTCCTGTACTACTAAACTTGCACTGGGGTACGCTCTCCCTACGTGAGCGCGCTTCACGCAGTGTTAGGTTTAGTGCGAGATTTTCTTTGGAACACAGGTTTTTTGACCCCTGCTCGATCACTTAAAACGGTTTTCCTCGGGTCCCGTAAAGTCTTTTCACCTAATTTAAAAAGCAATCGTTAGAGGAATACGTGGGGCACAATCGATTAGATTTTGGTGTAAATCTGTCTTATTTTGAATTTCCTACGCCACTTTGAAATTGGGGGTACCTCGGCGATTTTGTACCCTCCCCTTCTCTCAATGGGTATCTCCGCGAAAGCTTGTCAGAATCGGCCCGGAATGACTCAAAATGATCGGAATCGTGTTCCCCGTATGGAAAAACCATATTACAATCGAAACCGCTGTCTAAAAATCTGAAAAATTTTCATTTTTAGCAAGATTTTTTGAAAAAAACATCAGTAGGGGGGGGGGGGTTCAGGAAATTTTTTTCGGCTTAAAACCATCACCAATCGATTTCCAGGTTGTAAAAATCCCAGTATATGCGGAAAAGACGAATCCGTGTTGATTTGAAAAAGTTAGACCCTCATTTGTATAAAAATATCATACCTCCTCGACCCCGTTCACTTTTTATACGAGGACCAGCACCAGAACCATTCATGATAATATTCTGAAATGTGACATTGCGAACTCCGCCAGACATTTCGCTTCCAACACTGAGGCCATGTGTTGTTCCAACTATCATATCTTGAACAATGACGTTTTCAGTGGTCCTGCCAAAAGTTCTTCCTAGATAATTAATGCCGCTTTTAACGGCAATTGCATCGTCGCCTAAAAAAAATAGAGTTACCGTTATATGAGCAATACTCCCCCCCCCCCATTCCCAAGTTCAAAAAAATTTTTCGACCTCCGATGATCGAACTCTTCTTGTTCAAGAAAGTGATGGGCCGTTTATCGGTTCCGGTTTCAGTTTTAGAAAAAGAACTAGGGGCTTAGTTTTAGAAAAATAAATTTCCGGATTCCAAAAAATAAAAAAGCAAATTTTTTTTGGCGCACCCTGTACATACAAATTTAGAAATGGTCCCGAAACCGAAAATTTGTTTGGGTGGAACCGGAAAAATTTAGAAAAGACAACATGGAACCGGAACTGAAATATTTTTGTGCGCCTTGTCAGACCTCCACTATAGTAACATTTTTCAACCAACACATTTACACTGCAATCAATATCAATCCCATCTGTATTGTGCGAATTGGACGGTGCTGTGATACTAGTGTTGTACACATGAACATTTGTAGTGTTTGCTAAGTGCAAGGTCCAGCTAGGACTATCTTTCAGAGTGATGTTATAGATAACGATATCAATAGTGTTTATAAGACGAATAAGCTGTGGTCTAAAATCTTAGTTTAATTGTAAAAGTCTAACTTTTGAGCCTAATGTAAGGCTGTAAATCCGAGTCCGAGTGATGAACCGTTTACCTGTTGGCTCCAGGAACCGGAGTCGAAGAAACTTTTTTGAGTGGAACCGGAAAAGGTGGAATCGTAACCAAAACTGTTACAGATTTGCGCGCTAAATACTGAAGGGCAAAATCTTTTGGACACAAGAGGGAACCGAACCCTTGCTAGTGCAAGGTGATGTCGAACTTCTTGGCAGCGCACCGGACCACTACACCATGGTGGTCACTACTGATCAGATCACTAATTTCGACCTTGAAGCAGCGCCAACCACAACATCCCTCGTTCAAGGGACGCCTGCCAAAGCAGCATGTTGTTTTTAGGGGTTACCGATGGAAAAGCGGTTTTTACGGAACTACCCCCAGGTGGTGTCGATCCCACTCGTTAGGAGATGTAATACTCTGATCACTCGCAAGGTCATGGCCGCCATAGCTGGTGTGGTATCAGCACCAACACCCAAGTACCTCAGACATAGCGGAAAGCTCATCAATGGCTGATGTGGTGACTATGGGATTTTGCAGTTGTTGTGACCCTCCACAAACTAAAGTTCCTCTTTTCGAACTGATTGCGCCACTGTTACAGTGGCCGCAAAAGCTCTTGGACGCAAGGGAAACCGAACCCTTGCTAGTGCTGGTGATACCGAGCAACTTGGCAGCGCACCAGACCACTAAACCATGGTGGTCACTGCTTATCTGATCACCAATTTTGACCTTGAAGCAGCGCCAATCACAACAAAAACTGAGCAATTTTTCGGTTCCAGACATCACTGGTAAATCCATTTTTTACCTTGACAACAAATTACACGGAGGCGCTAATAAGAAATGCGCACAATCCCACCAAGGTTTTCCTTGTCCATCAATAACTCCACCACCAGTTATTGTAATATTTTTAGCGTTATAAGACCGAATAACCGATTGCCATTCCATTAGCCCACATTCTTGACAATCTTGTCCACCACCATACCAAGGTAATGGCTGCACTGGCACAAAATTCTTCGAGTCATTCGAAGCAAGAATTTTTCCTTGTACATCAAGAATGATATTACTAGTGATGTTAAAACAACCAGTAAGAAAAGTATAACCTGCATCAAATATTACCCTGCCACCATTGCTCGCATTAGCAGCAGCTAAAGTAGCTCGGACAGCAGCGGTGTCATCAGATTTTCCATCGCCTACTGCTCCATATTTTAAAACACTATATGTTTGTGCTGATGTTGAATAGATGTGAAAAATTGAAAATAAGGCTAATAGATTGAAAATTGACTTCACAACATGCATATTAAGAATGGCTATTCGGATAGAAAATACTGATAAGACACGATCTCTGTAAGAATCACCCATTGGTCCAAGGGTCACAGGTCAAGGGTTAGGGATTTTTTTTGTTTTCGATAAAATCGATAGGATATTGGTCCCTGATTACAAAAACGAGAGAAAAAAATTTTGGAACACCACCCCTGTGGACCTGGGGAGGGGATGGTGTTTAAAAAAAAATCAACTTTTCAGGATCGACTCCGGTTCAAATAAAACCGACGCCAATCGATTCCTCAACCCCGATTTGTGCATAAAAGTGCCAAAAAGGACGGTCGGTGACCTTATGAAGGCATTTTTATACTTGAAAAACCGATTTTTGACCCTAAAAATTTCATAAAAAATGCTCTATCTCCTAAACTATAAAGTAGTGTTCTCTAATTTTTTGCACAAACATAGATCTAAGCGAGCCTGATACGTAGGAAGCAAAGGTAAAAAATTTTGAAAACCGCCACGAGTACTTTTTTGACATGAACATAAGGGTACCCAATGTGGATTTTGCCAAAACATCCCTAAGACAAATTTTTCATCTAAAAATAACGACGGCAATCGATTCCTCGACCCTACTTTACTGCAGAAGGTGCTATCCGTTTTTAATTTAGGCTTCAAGAAATAGGCAAAACTGTTTTTTGACATCTTGGAGCTACTACGCCTGGGGGGGCGCACTTAACAGGAATAAAAATGCCAAAGTAAAAGCGTCAAAAATTTTTTTGAAAATACACTATATAGGGATAAAAATTGACAAGAAACACGTTGGAACTATTATTTTTATGTCAAACTCACTGGAAGTCTTGGAATTTTTGCCTTTTTTGAATTTACCTATTTAGATAGAATTAAAAAGTCAGTAAAATAAGTAAATTCAAAAAAGGCGAAAATTCAAAGGTTTCCAGTGAGTTTGACATAAAAATAATAGTTCCAACGTGTTCCTCGTCAATTTTTACCCCTATATAGTGTATTTTTTAAAAATTTTTGACGTTTTTACTTCGGCATTTTTATTTCTGTTAAGTGCGCCCCCCCCCAGGCGTAGTAGCTCCGACATCTTTACTCAAGAATTTGCTCCAAATTTTTGCTATATTAGTCAAAATCATCAATATTGCCATTTTTTAGTTAAATTTAAAAAAATCGAGTAATCTATTATAAAATTTTTCTTTACTTAAAACATGGTCGTCGCCCTTTGCTGCCTTTTTAAAATTTTTTATAATAGATCACTTGATTAGCGACCAATATCCTATCGATTTTATCGGAAACAAAAAAATCTTTGACCCTTGACCCACCGGTCCGGTGATCCTTACATAGACTGCGTCTTAAAATGATAGAGCAATTTCAACTGTAATAAAATAAAACTTATCTTACTACGTAACAAAATTTTCCATTTGCTTTTTATATTTTATGGCCAATCGATTGGCCAACACATGGGTTGAAACGATTTTGCAAACACAAAAATAATAAATGGGATAAAAAGTGCACTAATTTGTCGCTAGTTTGTATTCTTTTGTTACTAAAGTGTTAATAACAGGAAACTACATAAGCTGTTAATAATCGTGCAATTTCAGAATAAAAATCAGTAACCTCAATCAACGTATGGCAAAAATGACTTCGGGAAGAGTGCTATTCAACTTTTTAATTTTATTTTCAAGCTTATTTCTTCAAAATATTTTCGCACAAACCTATAGTGTTCTGCAGTATGGTGCTATAGGAGATGGGAAAACCAACGATACGAGTGCCATAAGAGCCACTTTGTCTGCTGCCGCTAATAGCAATGGTGGAAGGGTGATATTTGATGAAAATCATACTTTTCTGACTGGCTGTTTTAATGTTACTAGTAATGTGATCTTGGATATAAGAGGAAAAATTTTGGTGCCCCAAGACTCGAGCGTTTTTGTTCCAGTGCAATCTGTTCCATGGTAAGACAAAAAACGATTAAGAAAACGAGCCTCTCTAGGTCCTTAAAGGACCTGTCCACTCGGAAAAATGATGAAATTTTGAGTATTTTTTATTTTTACGTTATGTTCTGAATCGTTGTAGTTTTTGAAGTAATTGCGTGTAAAGTTTTATCCGTGTATTACAACGAAAACATGAACGCAGTGGTCAAATCCCTGAATCAATTAAAATCTGTATATTGAGAAGAAAATAATTTAAAATCCTCGAACATTTAGAAAAAAATAAATACAGCATTTTTTATAACTCGACGAGACGAATTAAATAACACTAAAATTATCCAATTTGAAAATTATTTTGGTTTATTAAAACGAAAATTCTGATTCATGTTTTCGTTTCAATAACCCAAAACATTGTTCAAATTGGATAATTTTGGTGCCATTTTATTTTTTCAAAATCTTGCTCCCACGGGAACTCGAATTTTTAATTGCCTGTACACTACCTTTATGCATTTAAACAAAAATTTAGGATGGGAGGAGGCCCAGCATGGCAGTCAATTATCCGCACCTACAATGCCAAAAATATCACTATAACCGGTGGTGGTGTAATCGATGGCCAAGGTTCACCGTGGTGGGATTGTGCTCGACATCATCCAACTCACCCACCGTGCAATAATCTAACTAGGTTCTTTTTTCTTCCCGTATATTCTTCAATGTCAAAAAATTCAGACCAAATTTGGTACAACTGATCAACACGGTTGATATTGTTGTCTTCAATATTACGCTAAAAGATAGCCCTATGTGGAATTTGCATTTGGCAAATACGACAAATGTTCATGTATACAATGTTAATGTTGTAGCGCCATCAGATTCACATAATACGGATGGTTATGATATTGATTGCAGTGTAAACGTGTTAGTTGAAAATAGTTCTTATGATGGAGGTATGGAGCATTTTTCGCGAAAAAACATCACGGATGGTGAATTGGCAAGTGTCTCACTTTGCATTCAAATGATCGAGGGCTCGATTCCGTCAGAGAAATTCTGTCAGTTCCGACGGAATCTCTCTGGCGGAATCGAGCCCTCGATCTCAGAATAAGATTGTTAAAACTCAAATTTATATGAGTACAAGGTGTGCGTACTTTAATTCCTTTTTTTCAAATAAAATTTTCGCTATGGAGGGATCGAACCCTCGACCATTTGAGTGAAAAATGAGATGCTTGCCACGTCACCACACTTTCACAACGCTTCCCACTTTTAGGAGATGATGCAATTGCCGTAAAAAGTGGCATAGACTGGTTTGGGAGGACATATGGACGAACCACCGAAAATGTAATTGTTCGAAATATGGTTATTGGAACTTCACATGGGCTTAGTATTGGAAGCGAAATGTCAGGTGGTATTCGAAATGTCACTTTTCAAAATATCATCGTAAACGGCTCAGATGCTGGTGCTCGTATCAAAAGTCAACGAGGTCGAGGAGGTAATCTATTTTTGCCTTTTGCATTAATAAATTTTCTTTGTTGAAAAATAGTGAAATTCTGTTTTTGTAAAGCACCATTTATACTTCCATCGCGACGCTACAGTGCATTTTTGTGTCGTGCGACGCGTCGCGAGTTGGCGTTTATAGTCTATTTGCGACTTGTCGTGCGATAGACTTGTTGCACGAGCGACTTGTCGCGCGATAGTATTTGGTTTGAAAAGACGTTTCTCCATCAACAAGCCTCGGTGGTGCAGTGACAAAGCAGCGACTTAGTGGTCACAAGGTCGCGGGTTCGAATCCCACTTGGAGCCAAATTTGTTGCCACTCGGCCTTGTGTCGCGCGACGTCGCGTGATCAGCACTTACAACGTAGCAGGCTGTCGCGCGACGCGTCGAGACAGCAACTATAAACGACATTGGAAAAATTGTTCGCACTATAAACGTAATTGCTCTGCGATGCGACCGAAGTATAAATCCTGCCTAATGCTTTGTCAATCGTTCATAAACAAATTACTATTTGAATCAAGGGCAGCGTTTTCAAGGCTCGGTGATACGCGCAATCGATTCCTCGCATAGAAAACCCCCTATAAGGTTATTTTGGTGAAAACTTAAGAACTTGAAAAAATCCCAAAAACGCCATTTTTTGGGATACTCTCTACAAAGATTAATCATTTAGGCGTCGTTCAAGACATCACCTATCAAAACATAACTTTGTATAAGGTCGCAACCGCTATTGAGATCACCATGAACTATAGCAAAACATATATCCCACCAACAAATGAAACAGCCACTCCAAAATTTGTCAATATCAACATCGTCAATTTTACGGCGGAGGATTC
>OZJO01016336.1:0-11919 GCA_900406225.1 Acrobeloides nanus | reverse complement strand
CCATCGGGAGGTGGACCAAATGAGGGCTGTGGGTTTTTTTTGAAAATTCCACCTGGGGTGCTGCCCATGTATGATTTCGTTTACAAGTGATCTTGCGTTTACAAGTGAACTTTTCGACCCCATCGGGAGGTGGACCAAATGAGGGCTGTGGGTTTTTTTTGAAAATTCCACCTGGGGTGCTGCCCATGTATGATTTCGTTTACAAGTGATCTTGCGTTTACAAGTGAACTTTTCGACCCCATCGGGAGGTGGACCAAATGAGGGCTGTGGGTTTTTTTTGAAAATTCCACCTGGGGTGCTGCCCATGTATGATTTCGTTTACAAGTGATCTTGCGTTTACAAGTGAACTTTTCGACCCCATCGGGAGGTGGACCAAATGAGGGCTGTGGGTTTTTTTTGAAAATTCCACCTGGGGTGCTGCCCATGTATGATTTAGACTCCCTCAAAGACAACCCTAATCCTTTCAAGCCTATTTTAATCTTCATATTTAGAGATTTTCAAACGTTTCCAATCCTCGCAACCAGATTTTGTCTTTCGGAACCGATGGCGACCATTCCAAGATACTATAAACTCTTTTGAACAGATTCTGGCCCTGACTCAGACCTTTAAAAAGCTAACCGATTTATAGCTAAGACTATGTTGAACAACGATCCGCAAAAAATCAATGACTGTAATGTCGTTCCAATGATATAATTAAAAGTTTGCGCGTATGTATAATCTGGCCAGAATGTCTAAAATGTTCCATAAGGAATTTTGTTCTCGCCGACTCACGTTGAACACCAAAGTGAACGAGACATAAAATCCGATGATGATCAAAATGATTAAGCTTATAAGAAGACTCCAAACGGATAGAATGAAAATTGGGCTGCCGTTTTTCGACAAGTTTCCTGATTTGAAGTGGGCATAAATGGTCAGACCAGTTAGAAATATGACCGGCATAGTTATGATGAACAAAAAAATTCCAACAACAACCGTCAAAGTGCATAGCCTAAAAATTTAAGGGCATCAAATTAGACTGGGTCTAAGGCTGCTCGCTAATTGTCTCGAAATGATTTCGAGACACTAAATGCCTCGAATTACATGTAATTCGAGACTCTAAATGTCTAGAATTGAGTCTCGAATTCGAGACTCTGTGTCTCGAACAAGTTTGAACTGGTCTGTGCATTGACACGAAAACTTGAATTTGAACATTTTATTACAAAATGAATCGAGCGATAGCTCGTTGTATTCCTTAGATCATGCTGATTTAATTTGCACTACGTTTTATGAAAATCATTGTGTGATGACGAAAATCCTTATTAAAATTTCTGTGTCTCGACTTTGTTTAAATTTGTCTGCATATTGACACGAAAACTTGAAATTTAAACAAAGTCGAGACACAGAAATTTTAATAAGGATTTTGTCATCACACAATGATTTTCATAAAACGTAGTGCGAATTAAAGTTGTTCAGCATGATCTAAGGAATCCAACGAGCTATCGCTCGACTCATTTTGTAATAAAATTTTCAAATTCAAGTTTTCGTGTCAATGCACAGACCAGTTCAAACCTGTTCGAGACACAGAGTCTCGAATTCGAGACATTTAGAGTCTCGAATTACATGTAATTCGAGACGTTTAGAGGTGCATTTAGAGTCTCGAAATAATTTGGAGACAATTAGCGAGCGCCTAAGTGAATCAATTCACAATGGTTCGAATAGATAGGTCAGAGTTGGGTTGGAAGAATCAAAAACAGAATGAAAATAGTCGAAATCAGGGTCGAATTTTGTGAGTCGGAATCAACTCAAATGGACTCCAATCAGCCTGTAACAGTAGTATCGAGCTGGAAGGGTCAGGATCGGTAAAATCTAAAGTAAATTTGTCTCATTCGCAGCATAATCAGCTCAAATTAGGGTCCCCTAAGACGAGGTTAACAGTTTTTAACAATGTTCATAAGTTAAAAAAGAGACCCGTAATAATAGCATAATGGATGTGTTAACGCTGGCATTGTAGCGGCAACATAGTAATGAGAAGAATCATTTGAAGCCATCGTTAAATTATCTACACAAGAATAGAACAGACCAAGTTTTCTATGAGAACACCTAGTGGATAAATAAGCCAAGAGATTCAACTAATGCCATTATATAAAATTAGTCTAAATCTTTTAGAGTTGTGTCATTTTGTATTATAATGATAGCCAATTTTCGGATTTGATGAAAGAAAAGATTAGATAAAGGCCATCACGTTGAAGATAATTGTTTTCTAAAAGGTACCGTATTATCTCTAATAGAAGGACATGTCATTCTATGTTTCAACCTCTCCCGGAGACGTAAATTTTAGAAAATTTTTCATAAAACATAAGGGGGACCCTTATGTTTTTAGGCGACCCCTGTCCTTCTATAGAGATAATACGGTACATTCCTATAAACCGAAAAAACTAGGACAAACTGCCTGAAAATCAATTATACTTATTCTTTAATAATTTTCTTGAAACAGCTTAATCCATGTGTTTTGTGATAACAAATCACAAAAATTCGATCACACTACGTTTTAAGTACGATCAAAAACCCTGTTGGTTACCTGATCTCGGGTTATTTTACTCTTTGTTGCTATCTATGCTTAGATTTGTGATGGAAATTTGTATACATATATTTTATGTTCACATGTAATTTTTGCAAAGCATTGAGAACAGGAGGCAGTCTCAAAAACATCTCTTTTAAACTAGCCCGCAGGCTAGCTTCGTGTTTGGACCTCCTGATTGCTATGTGGCGCCACACTCAATTTATGGCAATAAAATATTTTGCGTAGTTTTTGTACTTCCATACAAAACATTCCATCACAGTAATAGAAAACAGAACCGAACCGGCCGGTTTGAACCGGAAAACTTGGCACAAAAAACCGAAATCCGGTTTAAACTGAACTTTTTAAACNTCGTATCGGGGGAAAAATTAATGGACCAATTCGTATTTTGACGGCGAATACGTCCAAAACATATATACGAATTCGTATTTCGACTTTTTCGCCTGTCGACTTTTTTTTGGTCGACAGTAACCTTTGGAACCAATTCGTATTTTGGGGCCCAGTACCCCCCTTCTTGCCCATGTATGATCGGATCCTTGGACCACTTGGCTATGGACAGTTTCTCCCATTATGGGCAGAAACGGATTATACCAAAAATTAGAGCTTACTGTCCATAAATCTATCTTTTCAGACTTGTCGACAACGAGAAGCAGTTTTATCTACCGATCAAATGCTACCCTTATCAAAATTTGCATTTTTCGGTGCCGGAGATTTTTGTAGCACGTTTGAAGATGAAAAAACTAACGAAACTTGGTACAAATGCATTGGAGAACGGCGTTTTACGTATTTAAACTATTATATACACAAAATTTTTTTCATAATTTTCAGGTCTATGAGGCCAAGATGGTGGTATTTGGCAATAGGAAATTGTGATTCTGTCCAGGGGCTATACATGGAATATCGTAAATTCTTCATTGTGAGATGATTTCAAAAAAAAAAATTTTTAGAATTATCAATGACAAATGCAGACTTAGCAAATCGCTGGTTTTATCAATTTTCTTTTGATGAATTTTGTGAGTTTTATACCGGCTGGGTACCCATTGTTAGCTAAGGATGGAGACCCCTCCCCATTTCTCAGAAAATTTAAAATTTATCCTTTGGGCCAAGATGTTTTTCAAATTTGTAAAATTTTTGTAAAAAGACCATTTTTATCAATTTTAATTAAAAAAATGAAATTTTTTCAACAAAAATTGTCAAAAATATTTTAAAATGGCTTTTTTTGTCAAAAAGTGATTTTTAGCCAAAAATGCCGTTTGTACAGGGTATCCTAAAAGTAGAATTTTGAAATTTTTTGGGGTCATATACATATAGAAATTAGGCGTTTTTAGATGGAAAAATGAGGTCAAAATGCGATTTTTTTTAAATCGAGACCCCTAAAATTGGCATAAAATTCAATCTAACCACTTTTGAAGCAACTAGGAATTTTTTTAACGCGATTTTCGCATCAAAAATAGGGGGTATGTGGTGATTCCACTATGCGAAAAAAAGCTACCGACGTACCGTAATTTTACTCCCCTTCCTTTAAAAAAATTTTTGGCCAAAAATGCAATTTGTAGTTTTTTTGCTTAAATTTGTTATTTTTTGCCAAAATCTTTTAAAAATTATGGACCAACAATCCGATCCCCCGTCTTATTATTCCAAATTTTTTCTTCAATCATTTGATGATTTTTTAGACATTCTGCCGATAACACTATTCTTCATGTTATTCGAAATTTTGTTATTGTTAATAACAATTATTTTTACACGTAAGTTAAAATATGCAAATTTCTCTCATTTATATATACAGAATGTCCCAAAAAACCGGATTTTTGGGCAATTTTTTTCAAACATTTTTTAATTTTCACCAAAATAACTCTATATGCAGGGTGTATTTTTCCTTGTTTTTAGAATTTTACTTAAATTTAAACTCTAAAACTTAAATTCTGAAAATTTTTTAAGCAGCTTAAATATTCTTAAATTTAATTTTTTTTAAGGGGGGAGGGTAAACTTTGCAGCAGCACTTTCGAAAAAAAATTTTTCTTGAATTTTTGCAAAAATGACTTTTTTAGGGGTAATTTTATGCGACAAATCGATTCCGCGCATTCCCGAACCTTGAAAACGCTTCCTTGACCCTGATTCAGGGAAGGAATAGGTATATTGAAGCGAAAATCGAAAAATTTTCGGATTTTTATGAGAAAACCGTCGATTCTTAGATTTTTCTAGGCGGGGAATCGATTGCACATTCCCGAACCTTGAAGACGCTCCCTTTCCAACCCTGATTCAGGGAAGAAATCGGTATATTGACGCGAAAATCAAACATTTTCGGTTTTTCACTTCAATACACCGGTTTCTTCCCTGAATCAGGGTCAAGGAAGCGTTTTCAAGGCTCGGGAATCGCGCATTTGATTCCTCGCCTAGAAAAACCTAAGAATCGACGGTTTTCTCATAAAAATCCGAAAATTTTTGATTTTCACTTCAATACACCCACCCTCATTCCCTGAATCAGGGTCAAGGAAGCATTTTTACGCTCTTACGTTTTTGGGAAAATTTTAACTCATTTATAAAATTTCAATTTACTTAAACCCTATTCTGAACAACTTAAAATCTAAAATTTCGATGACATCCCTGCCTATATGGATTTTTTAAATCGAGAAATCGATTGCGCGCATTGCCGAACCTTGAAAATATACCCTGATTCAGGAAAATTATGTGTCTATTGAAACGAAAATATGTTAATACACGATCAGGAAGCGTTTTTAAGGTCCGGCAATGCGCGCAATCGATTTATCGCCTAGAAAATCCCCTATACGATTTTGGCGAAAATGAAAAACTTGAAAAATTTTGAAAAAAATCGCCCAGAAATCGGTTTTTTTGGAACACCCTGTACTTTTTAGTCATCCTAAGAGCTAAAAATCTTCTTCACACTACTTATAAGATTTTTCTCTACTCCTTAGGGTTCGATTTTATTGGTTTAGCCTTTATTTGGCTCCATTATGATCGATATTCTGATAACGGTATCGGATTTCCAAGATTGAAGAATATTGGTGTAATGTTGAGGTATTTTAAATATTTTTAGAAGGACCAGTACACTAGGAAAAACGGTCATTCGTAATTTTTTTTATATCATTTTTTGTTAATATATATAATTCTGTGAGATTTTTGAGTTTTAATTGATAATTTTTGAATTTCGTGCTAATGTTTTCGTTGTATTAATCAAACTTTGTTGAATTTTTAACAAAAATCGTCAATTTTTTTGTAAAATCTTTGCTATAGTAAATTCTAATTAGTTAATAATGCGGATATATTTGAGTCTTAATTTTTTGTGCAAAAAAGATTGTCTATAACAACTTAAACATGTGCATGAATTCAACAATTGCAAAATTCGAGTATATCTCAAAAACGATACTGATTCATTATGTACTGAAAAAATAAAAAAATGCTTCAATTTTAATAAATTTTCAGATGAAATTAACAAGTTTTTTTTTAAAGTTTTTTTCCTACTGCACTGGATCTTTGAGTTTTGGTATTAATAGATGGGTAAAAGAATGATGACTATAAGATCTAGAGCACTCTTCTTTTCCAATAAATTCCCTTCAGGCATGAGTTTAACCATAAGCCGTTAAAAGCTAAAGAGTGTTAGTTTAAAAACATACATTTCTACTTCATTTCCTGTACGTTATGAATTTCCTATGCGTAAGGTCATAATCATTAGTAAAGATATATTTAAGTTTTACGCTTAAAAATGAATAAAAAATATTATAAAAACAAGCAAAGAAAATTCAATTATGCAAATTTTGATAAAAAATATTTGGAAATTGGGTAAAAGTACCCCCTCATCAATCGGCCATTCTATCTACTGGCCATGTGGGGCATACGTGAAGACGAGTGCCAATCGGCATCCCCTCACGCAGAAAGTCCAACGAATGATGATACGCCCACACAAGACCTCCTTTCACCCCTTTGAATTACCCCCACGGGGTACCTAAATCCCGAAAAGGTATTAGCAAGGGCCAAAAGTTTAAAAAATGTCACCAATCGACTCAGCTCGCCGAGCGCTTCGAAACAAGTACAATATCATGGGGTTTGACTTATGAGCGAGTGGCTAAAGTGACAGACTTGCAGTTTATAGGTTGCGGGTTCAGGGTCAGGGTTGTCAACAAACTGACCTTTTGGGTCGGTTCAACCTTTGTCAGTTGAAACTGATATGGGTCAGGTTGAACCCGACCCAAAAGGTCAATTTGATGGCAATACGGATAAGTGTCAAAAATGTCTTACAAAGAATATACCATTTTTTGGGTATTCTTCATGTATGGTCGAGGTGGGAGACCGACCCCCTCTGTTCATGAACAAAACTGGTTAAACCTATGCAGTATTCATAAAATTTTTAGACACTTTGCAATTGTCCTATTTGTCTTCCTCCTTTTGTTAGTCGGCAAAGGCTACACAATTACTCGAGCAAAACTATCAGCTCATGGAACAATTCGACTATTATCATTTATACTATGTTTCTTGATCTTACACATTCTAATGATGATCTGGGAGTTGACAGTAAATTTGTTTAGAAAAAATGTCTTTTTTACACAAAATTTATAGGTTTTTGATCCAGCTAGAGTTACATATGCCTCAGAATCCCTGCCCGGTTATTTTATAGCTGGGTTAAGAATAGTTTCTTGGATATGGTATTGTAGGGCAACTTATATAACAGTGCTGAAATATCCTTCAAAAAGGCTGTTTTATTTGGTTTTATCGATTTTAATGACTTTATGGTAAGTGCAGAAATTTTTGTCGAAAACACTTGTACAAACTATCACCCCCTCAAAAAATGGGGGTGGGATAGTTTGGTGAAAGTACAGTCGACTCTCGCTAAGCTGCCACCTCGCTAGGCGACCACCCCATCCTGAGTCCGGTCCCCATAAACATTTTTCATTGTAAAAGTCTCTTGCTAAGCCGCCATCTTGGGTCAGTCTCCAGGGGGGGTCTCCTAGACCGATTCCATAAATTCAAACGCCTTTCATAAAATAGTAACTTTTATCTTCTACCGTTTTCGAAGCCCATTGAGCATGCTCCATCTTTGACTTTACATGAAGACGTAAAGTTAAGCTTCCTTATTCCAGGTTTTGGGCCGGACCGATAACTCTAATCTTTGCCAATTTTGTGCTTGATAATTGGGTAAGAGCTGAAGTTGTACATGGAGTCGATAGTGCTGTTGTTATTTATGGCTTTATAATCTTTTTGGTATGGTTCTTTGTTTTACTATCAAAGTTCTGTTTATTTTTAGGCGCTAACAAGTCCCATTTCAGCAAATAGAAACTTTCCATATCATGTTCGAACAAATCAAATCTCCGAAATAAATTTCCCTCAAAACATATACGAGGTATAAGAGCAATATATTACCTTTTCATAGAAATGTATAATATTTGTGTGACTAATTTTTAGGTTCAATATTCAACCAATAATCAAAATTCAAATCCAGATACAAGTAATAGCAATACAAATGCAAACGGGTTGTATAGACACTAATTTCAATGTTTTAAATATGTTTTTATACAAGGTGGCAATAAATTAACATTTGTAACAAAAAAATTCAACAAAATTAAAACCAAATATTAAAATTCTTCATCTAATATATATTCATATAGCATAAAATCATCGTGCGTTCAGAAAAATTCTTGGTTAATTTCATTTTCAGCGTCCCAGGTGAACATCAAACCCTCGTTATCTTCGTTCTCATTTTCATATTCCATTTCACCGTTCATTAGATCCGCGACCATCTCTTCGTTAATAAGCTCTTCTAAAAAAATAACTTAAAAAAACAAAAAAATCAACATACCGGCAAGCAACTCCACGACATCAGAATCAATATTAAAACCTTTAATATCAACGGGCCAGTCCTTGCCTCAGACAGCAACTGCGCCTCAGCTCGTATGAAATCACACAGCAGGAGTATTTTCCTACAGTTAATTTATAGCGTGCAGTATGAGAAAAAAGGTTACTGTGTAAAAAATACTCCTGCTGCATGATTTCATACGAGCTGCGGCGCAGCTGATGCGTGGACTAAACAGCAGCTGCGCCGCAGTAGCTGTTTGAGGCAAGAATGGCCCAACGATCTTGGGTTGAGGTTTCTTTTGAGATGCCTTATCTTCGAGACTATCACCGGTCTTCCTAGTTCCTTTGTCTTGATTTTCGACCAATATAAACCCTAAATAAATATCTATCTATGAACAAAGAATTGCTAAATTTCAACTTTCAGGAGAGGGAGACAAAAAAATATACCGGTGACAATAAATTTTTGATAACAATAAAGATACTGTGATAAAAAATATTTTTGGCGAAAAAAATACTGGTGATAAAAAAACTTTCGGTGATAAAAATATTTGAAAAAATTACATTTTGCAATGTTTAGTACTCAAACTTTCGAGAAAATTCTTTTCATCATGTTTCACACTGTGTGAGCCGCAATAAGTACGAAAATTTGTAGGATTTGCCAAACGATAATAATAGAATTCTATCTTTGGCTCGACACTCTCGTCAATTCCTTTCAAAAGCTCTAGATTCCCATATTATTCGTAAAATGAAGTCGATAAAACTCTTCTATCAATCAATATGTCTGTTGAGACAATCATTTTTGCCTAAAAAATGAATTAGAGGCCGCCTATAAATTAGTTTGCAGAGAAGAAGGGGGGTCTGTGATTTTCTAACGGTAGCTAACAGGGGGAAAGGGTCAACTGGGGCTAACGTTTACAATTTGGACCTCCCATGTTTTTGCCCAAAATTTTCGGGGAAAAACAAGGAAAGGCATATTTTTTTTAAAAATCGAAAAAAACTTTGTCCCCCTTGTTTTTGCCCAAAATTTTCGAAAAAACAAAGTGGACCAAACTGATTTTTGAAAATGCTAACGTTTTTTAGTGAGGGGAGAGCAAAAATCTAATCGTTGCTATACTGATGAGGGGAAGTATTGAAGCGACGCAGCCGTTAATTTCGGGGATAATTTTATATATTTAGCCAAGTATAAAATTATGTGAATGCCTGGGGTCAGGGTGGTCTTGGCATAAAATGAAGCCCCAATCCCCAGCTACAAAATACAAAAGACTGTTTCCCGAAAGCTAAAAAACTTACCGACTTAGCCATCCAAGTTTGGTCGAAAAATGGCCGTTGTCACCAACTTCTAGAGGCCATAGCGCCAAGGGAAGAGGTCGTCGGGAGCCCAAAATTAAAGTTGCATAACTAGGTGAGCTCTATCAGAATATCGACCTAAATTTTATTTAGCGACGAAAATAATTTTTGTGACATCCAAAGCTCGGTTTTCTTGCGGAATGTGTTTTAAGCATAAAATCAATAAAAAATCAAATTAGATATCAAAAGCCAAAAAATTTACAAAAAAATATATAAAAAACAAAGTAAACCCACCAAAAACTTACCTGTTTTATCGTGAACGAGTGTTAATCTTCCTTTAAAAAAATCAAAGAAAACCACGTATACTAGGCCTATTTCAAGGCAAACTTGAGCCACCTAAAAATGCCAGAAATTTTTTTGCGTTTTTCAGTCATAACTCGTCGAGACGAATAGAAAAAAGTCGGCTTTGTTGAAATCCGAGAGGTGTACGAATTCTTGATTTGTACCGAAAAATTTTTTTAATGCTTGTTCTTAATCTTAATGCGCAGAAAATAACGATTTTTATTGAAAAGGTAGAAAATTTTTGGTGAAAATGTTAGCGCGCTGTTTTACAATGACAGTACGACTTTTCATTTTACACAACACAAAAGAACGCTTTATTGATCACAAAACAATCGAATAAAAACAATTGAACGACAACTATTAAAGATTGACGCCTATTTATAGTGGATATGAAATTCGCATATTCATTTCTTCTTGAATCGCTTCTCATCCAATTTCGTCGATTCTTCCATCCAACGCTTACTCTTCGTGGCATTACACAACAACAAAAAAGAAAATTGGGAATTATTGGTTTTTTATGTGAAACTCATAAAAGTCCAACAATTGGAATCCGATCAACTTAAATGATTACACCTTCAGCACGAGAGAAATGAAGCAACTTTTTTAGTAACTACAGTATTTCAGATATGATTTTTTTGGACTGTATTTCTTGTTTTATTTTAGTTAATCAATTTTATTTTTACAAAATAAATATGGGAAATGCTAAAATGATCATTCTTATATTTTAACGGTACAGTAGCGACCAAAAACATTGCTCCAAGGGTCTAATTTGCGGAAAAATCATTTTTTTACTATTATCAAAAGCGACTGGACAAAAACTGGTTATATATTTTATATATATAACGCAATTTAACATCAATTTTAGACGTTCTTTACCACCCTCCTCCCTCCAGTAGAGGTGCCCCTAAAGTCAAAACTTGAAAAATCCATCGGATTCGTGTTTCCCATACCCGAAAATAGCCCCGAGTATGAAAAAGTGAAATGAAAAATAAAAGTTGGCACATTTTTTTGCCGCTTGAAACAGACGATAGAAATACCGTATAGAAAAGATGATTATTAACCATTATTTTCAATTGTTTATCCAGGATAATTGTTTATGAGGAAAAATATTATGGCCTAATTTTTTTTATCAATTAAAATTTTTCCGATAATTGTCATAAAGCTGTTATTAATAAATTTACTAAACCTTTAAGTATTATAAACAAAACATTAAGCTAACTAACAGCTAAAAGTCTAAAACACAGTTGCACAAGAGGATCACCCCTACGTATCTTTGGCGTATGTTTCACACATGCCCTAGCAACTTTGACGTGAGGGGATGGGATACTAGGATCGGCTACAGCTGATCTGGCCTACCATCAGGCCGGCACACGTGTACAAACCTCCCCCAAACCCCACTCAAATTGGGGGTCGCGCGCAAGCAATAAATGGACTCGCGCGCAGCGCGAGCCAGGCCAAAAAAAACATAATGGTCACCCCTTATAATTTTGTCAAAAATTTTGCTCACACGCGACCTAAAAATAATCCCGCGCACTAAAAATTTTTGCGCAAGCGAAAAAACATAAGAGGGACTCTTATGATTTTTTCTCGCGCGCTCCGGTCCGAAATTTTGGGGGAGTGTTTGTACACGTGTGCAGGCCGGTCATAGCCGTCTTGGCCTGCCCTCAGGCAGCTCAATTTGACGGGCTAGGGCCTCTCCCTCCTGCTACCGCATCCTCATTCAGGGGGTCTGGCCCCTGTACTACCGAAAACATTTAACAAGGTGGTTGTGAGAGAGAGAGGGGTATTTCCCTTGTGCAACTGTAAACTAAACAACAAAAATAGCAAACTTATATAGATTCTCTGGCGTCACGAAAATAGGCTAATACAGGGCCAGGGAAGGTTATCAAGGTCATGCATTGCGTGCAATCGTTCCTTGCATAGAAAAA
>OZJO01016329.1:0-11317 GCA_900406225.1 Acrobeloides nanus | reverse complement strand
GTTAAACTCCCATTGGACGGTTAAAAATTTCATTGGACGGTTAAAAATAGATTGGACGGCCAAAGTGCAATAGAGCCGAGATTTCTTCCATCTTCGAAATGAATCTCTTCTTCTTCATTTTCATAATCAGAGGAGTCGCTTTCATTGAACTCATTATTCGGATCAAATAATATGGCTTGAAAATACAAGATTTATAACAAAAAAGTTCCTAAAACTCTTACCGATGTTACGAATGATGTTGGAGAATTTGGTCGCATCCTTGAGCTGGATGGTTGCAATTCTAAGAAATCATCAACATTTCATCTTTTTTGACTTGATCCAAAGGCTTTACGCGACGACATTTGCAATAATAATAAGGTTGAAAAAGCAATATTTACAATGATGTTGAAAATCAACGGTAAAATTAAATGGAAAATCAAAATCATATCAAAAAAGGAAAAAACAAAAAAAGAAAAAAATTGATAAAAGGTTAAAAAAATTTCTTAGGCAAAATCAATAAGGCAATAAGTATCATCAATTTTCATAACATAAAAAATATTTTTCAAATTATAAAAAAATAACATTACCAATTTGTTCAGCATCATCGAAAACCTTTATATACCAAAAACTAGCAAGTTTGCACAGATTTGGCGAAATTCACATAATCAGTCTATGAAAGATTGAGTGATAGAATAAAAAAAAACATGGTATCATGATCTATACATCAAATAAAAGCTAATGATCAGATCTACAACTTTTATGAAGACTAGAAGAAGTAAAAACCATTGTAACATGGTGAAAAGAGCCATTTTCTTATTTTTAGGGGTCCAGAAATCCATATATATGTCAGAAATTTGCATAAGAAAGTATTCATAGACAATATACCATTTTGTAGCGCAACATTCCAGCTTTTCAACGAGGATTCGAACATGGCCTGATTCTATTCCTACTACGAGGTATGGCAGTTAGAATGTAATCATTTCTATGAGATCTCCATATTCGGAGAGTCCAAAACCTATCTAAAACGCGATTTAAAAAAATTTGTGGATTTGTATTCAGCATGAGTGAAAATACACTTATACCAAACAACAGTATCAGATTTTCGAGTATTAAATGTAACTCTATCAGTCAAGTTATAATTTTACGTTCGTTTTATTAATTGTCTTCCATTCGAATCGGTCCAGAAAACACCTTTTGTTTTAAAATTTTTAATTGTATAATGTGTGATTACTTCCTTTGAAATTTGATAACTAAAATCATAAATCTTGATATTAAAAACAATAATTAGGTTGTACGGGACTAGGACGGGGTCGGAACCGGGAAATTAATCGCCTCGCTACAAGTACAAAGTGTCCCACGGTTGATTTTACGTTCGTTTTTTGATAATATCTCCTCGAGTGTTAATCCGTTTTCGATAAGGTTTTTTAAATTGTTGAGGCTTTGAGCTACAAAAGCAGCATAAAATGCTCAAAATCTCTGCAAATTGGATTTTTTATGCCCAAAAACCCTTCGCCGGCGCATCCAAGTATCCCTCAGAAATTTTTCCCCTAAAAATTCCTTCGGATTCTGAAAGAGCACCACGAAAAACGGTAAATCTCAAAATTTCATCAAAAAATCTTTTTTCTTCCCTGTTTACTGTGATTGCAAGACTTCACTAATTTAAAGGTACAGGGTCAGAATGGGCTCATTTAGGCATGACTACTCCTGTATGGTCAGAACCCCCTAGTTTTTAGCTGAGAATCATAAAATGCNGAGTGTTCAAAGGTTGCCTTAAACGGTCCGAGTGCGCTTCAAATTGAATTCATTTAGTGAGATTAACGCATGGGAAAGTTTTTAAAAGTCATTTCGATTCAAAATTCGATCCATAAAAAATTCAAAACCTTGTCCGAAGCTCAATACCATCGATTTTACGTGTATTTTTTGAATTTTCTAACCTCTCTAAAACACCCAGGATAATTTTTTTTAGCCAAAATTTCTTTCCGGCAGATGTATTTCACTATGGAGAACATTTCTAGCATAGTTTCAAAAAAATTCGAGAAAAAATTTTTTTCTCGACTTATTTCTACTCCCATGTGTAAACGACGGTATTTTTTCGTGTAACATGTTTTACTTTTTTTTGTAACATAATTACTTTTTTTTGTAACATCTTTTTAGTTGTAACATTGAGTATTTTTTTTTGTAACATCTTTTTGAATGTAACATTGAGTATTTTTTTTTGTAACATCGAAATCTTGTAACATCATTTCCGAACTTATTTTTGGGCACCATATCGGGGTATTTATTTATCTGAGCTCCAGTTCTTGAAAGCTCGATTGCAAATCCAGACGATTTGATTCTGAAGACACAGAAAAAAGCTACAACAAGCCTAAGACTTAGCCTAAACCTAAGGCCTAAGCCTAGGCCTAAGCCTAAGACCTAAGCCTAAGACCTAAACCTAAGCCTAAGGCCTAAGACCTAAGACCTAAGACCTAAGCCTAGGCCTAGGCCTAAGCCTAGGCCTAGGCCTAAGCCTAGGCCTCAGCCTAAGGCCTAAGCCTAAGGCCTAAGCCTAAGGCCTAAGCCTAAGGCCTAAGCCTAAGGCCTAAGCCTAAGGCCTAATCCTAAAGCCTAAGGCCTAAGCCCAAGGCTTCAACTTTGATGCTTTTAATAAATACCCCGATATGGTGCCCAAAAATAAGTTCGGAAATGATGTTACAAGATTTCAATGTTACAAAAAAAAATACTCAATGTTACATTCAAAAAGATGTTACAAAAAAAAATACTCAATGTTACAACCAAAAAGATGTTACAAAAAAAAGTAATTATGTTACAAAAAAAAGTAAAACATGTTACACGAAAAAATATTTTCGATGTGTAAAAACGGGTCAAAAATCGAAGTTTCTCGGATTTTTTTGAAACTATGCTAGAAATGTTCTCCATAGTGAAATACATCTGCCGGAAAGAAATTTTGGCTAAAAAAAATTATCCTGGATGTTTTAGAGAGGTTAGAAAATTCAAAAAATACACGTAAAATCGATGGTATTGAGCTTCGGACAAGGTTTTGAATTTTTTGAGGCACAAGTTTTGAATAAAAATGACTTTAAAAAACTTTCCCATGCATTAATCTCACTTTATAAATTCAACTTGCAGCGCGCTCAAATTGTTTAAGGCAACCTTTGAACACTCAAGAAAGTGTTATTTATCTTCTCAAGAAGGTGTTATTTATTCTGCCTTGATACGCAATTTTAAGTGTGAAGATGAGGTCTAGGAAAAAGTTGACTTTGCATTTTATGATTCTCAGCTAAAAACTAGGGGGTTCTGACCATACAGGAGTAGTCATGCCTAAATGAGCCCATTCTGACCCTGTACCTTTAAAAAAACTTTAGTTTAAGAAACCTCAAAAATCTGTTTTATGGGCTACTGGGTCAGAGAGTTTTCAAAATTTTTCAAGTTACGCAAACTTACTTCTAAACTTTTGTTATTACTTTCATATACTCTGACGTGTGAATTATTAACAAAAATGCCACTGTAATACAAACTGTATTCATAACAGCCTTCATTCATATCCACTTCTAAAATTTTATTTAAATCAGTTTCTATATATGTTACGGGAAAATCTGTTTTTTCGGGAAAATCTGAGCAGTTCAGATTTTCCCGGCAAAAAGGCTTAGCCTTAGGCTTAATCTTAGGCTTAGCCTTAGGCTTAGCCTTTTTCCCGGAAAAATCTGAACTGATCAGATTTTCCCGTAACATATATAACATTTTCTATATATAAAAATCGACACCCTAATTTGCCCCTAGAAACCGGGAAATTCCCGGGATTTCCCCGGTCGGAGATTTTTTTGTAGACCCTCTAAACAATTTTTTCAAGGAAAGTGATGTTCTACAAAGTTGTACCCCTTGAAATTCTGGGTTGAAATAACGATCGACACCAAAATCATCGAAATCGGACTTTTTTTAATTTTAGCCCTTGGGGACAAAGTAATACATATTACTCCAAACGCATTTTTATAGAATTGTGGCCGCTCGGAGTCACTCTAAGAGAATCTACGAGCGCCGTAGGCGCTCGGTCCCCTCCCAGTACTATAAAATATACGATTTGCTCCAACTGTTCCATTTGTTCCATTAAAACACAAGCTAGTGCCATCGACGTAAAAATCGCCGTCATAATATAAATCACAAAAGTGATCAACTTCATCTTGATTAAACTGATCGCATGGTATATGATCTAAACAGTGTAACAATTTTGGCAATAGGAACGAATGCACCGCACAGTTTTTTAAGGAATTGGCCACACAGGATCTTCCGCACATTTTTGAATTTTTTTCTCACATTTTTTAAAGATGTTTTGCCAATCGTTTCAATAAACACGATTATATTGAAATTCAGGCAACTTTTATAATGCAAAAAATGTGCGGAAGATCTTTGTGCGGAAAATCCGTGCGGTCATTCCATGCAGGACTTTAGGATATTTCTCAACGGACACTTCTCAACGAAAAAGCGGACATTTCTCAACGAATTTTATAAAATCGTTGAGAAATATCCGCTGTTTATTGCGTTGAGAAATGTCCTAGAAGCCCGTGCGGATGTGTAAATGTGCGGAAAATCCTGTGCGGTAGATCCGTGCGGATTTTTTGTGCGGTGCACTCGTTCCTATTGCCACAATTTGTTATAAAGTTGTATCAAAATATTTGTTTAAACTTACGAATTTGAACGTCTCCCGAAATTTTATTTAGACAAATAATGAAAATTAAAAGAATGAAATGCTTCATATCTCATTCATCTATATAATTGGAATGATTGGTTTGTTGAAATTGAAGTCGGAGAAATTTAATTATCAAATATGATGATTCTTTACACTTTGTTAAAAAACCAGTTCTTTCGGAAAAGGCTCGCAAATTGTCGATGCATATTCCCCTTTTTGTACGATTTGATGATCAGGGAAGCGTTTTCAAGATTTTTCAATGCGCGCAAACGATTTCTCGTATAGAAAAACCCCTATAGGATCATTTTGGAAAAAGTTAAAAAAATTTTGCAACAAATTGCTCGAAAATTCGCAAAAGTGTGGTCTTTGATTAACAAAGATTTATTAAATATACCCAAACACAAAATTATGCAAAAAAAAATCTTCAAAAATTTTTTATGAAAAGGAGTTTATTTTAGAAGAAATACGGTATAATACAGTAAGCAATCAAATTGTTTAGCGTTGCAACGCTAAACAATTTGATTGCTTACAGGGTGACAAGAATGAAACCGAACACTTTAAAAACTTATCTTTTATCGCTATTTTTTCAATATTTTTGTTATAATATTTATTTTTTTAGTTAAAATATGAAAGTATTTCGTCCTGCTATTATTAGAATGCACGAGCGCGGTGTTGGACAGCGAGAAATTTGATCCGGTTTCTTCAAATCTACGAATATCATCATGAACCGTTGTCAATGGCACACCAAGAAGGCGAGAAATTTCTCGCTGTCCAACGCCGCGCTCGTGCATTCTAATAATAGCAGGACGAAATACTTTCATATTTTAACTAAAAAAATAAATATTATAACAAAAATATTGAAAAAATAGCGATAAAAGATAAGTTTTCAAAGTGTTCGGTTTCATTCTTGTCACCCTGTACTAAACACGCATACTCTCCTTTGTAAATATTTTTATATAATTTGATTCCATGAAAAGTGCAAAAATATTTGGACGAGGGTGAGATTCGAACCCTTCAGATTCTGAATCTGGATTCTGACTGGATTCAGGATTTGGATTCTGAATCTGGATTCTGAACCTGGATTCGGATTTAGAATCCAGATTCAGAATCCATATTCAGGTTCTAAATTCTGGATTCTGAATCTAGATTCTGAATCCGGATTCTGAATTCGGATTTTGAATTCTGAATTCGGATTCTGAATCTGGATTCTGAATCAGAATTCGAAT
The DNA here is from genome assembly GCA_900406225.1 of Acrobeloides nanus. Lineage (NCBI taxonomy): Eukaryota > Metazoa > Nematoda > Chromadorea > Rhabditida > Cephalobidae > Acrobeloides > Acrobeloides nanus. The sequence continues at coordinate 5,428 of OZJO01016329.1, read as the reverse complement.
CTGAATTCAAAATTAGAATCCGGATTTAGATTCAGAATCCAAATCTGAATTCAGAATCCGAATTAAAAATTAATTATCGGTATGAATGATGGATTATCCTATGGCCGACAATGTTTGATTTATGTAAATCAATGGTTGACCCGACTTGTGGAAGTCAACCATTGACGGAGTCAATGGTTATCCGAAAATCATTATCGGCGTTATCGCAAGTCAATGGTTATCGCCTTTGTCGATTATTTCTTTATCGTTCCTTTGGATAATCCATTGACTTTTCAAGTCAATAAATATTATCATTGACTTTTGGCCATCACTAGTCGGAATGGCCTATTAGTGATCGTTTCGAAACGAATTAGTGATCGAAAAACCGTTCCGAAAGCGTCGGAACGAATTAGGGGAAGCCCTTAATCTCCAAAAAAAATTTTTCCTAATTTTTTGTTGCAAAATGACATATATAGGGGTAGCTTTATGCGATTGCGCGCATTCCCGAAGCGTGAAAACCTTTGTTTTACCCTTAAAAATTGAAAAATACGTTTTTTTATATACATACAGGTTGCTTTTTTGATTGCTCCCACATTTCAAAATTTAGCCGAAAATCGAATTTAAATCCGTTTCTATCGCCCGATAGCTCAATCGAACGCTCTAATCACCGGATTTGATTAGCAAACAAAATTATTGAAAAGTTTTATTTTCGATTTTTTAGCCCAAAAATAGTGAAAATATGGGTATTTTTATATGGGTAAAAATAAGTATTGTTCAATTTTTAAGGGTCAAACAAAGGTTTTTCACGCTTCGAGAATCGCGCAATCGATTTTTCGCATAAAATTAGCCCTAATATGTCATTTTTTTAAATTGTATATAATCGATATGAAATTCTTGGCTAATACGTTAAAATCATTAGCATTTTGAAGTTTTTTAAATTTTAGACTTTTTGTGCTGGCGCATGATTTTTCGATACTAAGGGCAACATTTAAAAGGAATTTCTAAGTCGATGATTATTAGCGGCTTTGATAAAAGGGGTGCGGGTGGATTTATGCTAAAAAAATTTATAAGTCATAAAAAAGCCGACAAAGAAAAATAAATTGTGATCAGAAAAAATTCCTATAAAAACATGAGGCACAATGGACACAAAAATTCATATGAAAAAAATTCCAAAATTTATTAAATTTAACGGGTGAGTAAAAAGTTCTGGCGCGTAAGTCGTTTCAATTGAAGCGAAAATGTCCTTTTTTGCATTTTTTTATCTGGAAATCAATTTTCTAGGGATAACTTTATTTGGGTAATCGAAACATTTTCAGAGCTAGTGAATCGATTTTCGAATTATGAAAATTTTTGCCTCGATTCATGTAATTTTGTTGCTTGAACTCGATTTTTATGGATTTTTAAAAAAATCTTTTCGAAATAAATTGTGACCAGAACACGTGTAAATTTTATTCTTATTTAAAAAACATTAAAAGTAAAAATATTTTATTCGGACTCATCATCATCTTTAGATTCTCCTTTTATCTCCTTCTTTACATCAATCTTATCATCACTGTCGGATGGCAAATACTCCATTTTGGATTCGGCCATATCTGTTTCATCACATGACAATGCAGACGAATCATCGGATTCTTCTCGTTTCATGGCTTCATTTTTCTTTGCTTCGTTTATTTTGGCTATGATATCTGAAAATTTTACATCATTTTGGGTTTGCATAAAAATGAACACACTTTTAGCAATAGAAAAAGATCCTTCTGTATTCGCATTACATATATAACATCGTTTACTTTTTCAGAATTGATTCAAAGCACATGCTTCACAAAAATAGTGCTTATACCTAAAATACTTGGTCAAAATATCAAGTATGAATGGAAAGAATACTTTGTTACGACCAGAGATCGGGCCCCCATGGGGGCCGAGGAGGAGGGGGGGGGGGAGAGGGTTCGAGGGCATGAGAGACATAATGAGAGGAATAAACAGAATTTCATTGACCCAAGTAACGAACACGATGAGGTCATACGCCCATGAAAACATGGGATTGGATATATCAATCAGAATGACGAGAAGGATTCTAATTCGAGCAGGATTAAAAGGCCGAGTGCCAGCCAAGAGACCGTGGATCTCAAAAAACCGTATGGCAAGATTGAAGTTTGCACGTGAACAGCTTTGAGTCTTTTCTGAATTCCCTAATGGCCTTTTTTGAGCTGCCATTTCTTTGCTGTTTGCTTCGACAATTGCTAATGGAGCAACCATATTGTTTCCAAGATTATTTCTTTCATTACTCCACTGATTGTTAATGAGAGAAAAAACTTTTAGTTTGCATCCACCAAGGCAACTAATCTAAAAAATTTTAAACATTGTTACAAAAAATTAACAATATTCACCTCTTCAATAACCATAGGCAAAATTTTATAATTAGGGTTTTTTAAGATTAGACGCTCCAATCCCAACGTTGCTTAACTTGCAAGATCGGACGGTCCGGTGGCGTACCGAGAGAACTATGCTTCCTCAATACTCGGAGGTTACCCAAATCAAAAAAATTATTACATCCCGATTTCTTTTGCTGGACAGAACTCAAGATTTCTGATGGCTTCATCGACTTGTTCTGGTTATCTAAATTGAACAAATCTAATATTTTATTATGCGTATCCTACTTATAATTTTTCCATAGACAAATTTTAGTCTCTCGAGATGTCGGAGTCCGAAAGTTGGTATTGTCCCATAAGTTCTTTTTTTGTCGGATCCTTTGGCGTGATAGTCTCGGTGTTTTTCTCACTAAAATAAACTTTGGGAGCTACTACGCCTGGGGGGGCGCACTTAACAGGAATAAAAATGCCTAAGTAAAAATGTCAAAAAATTTTTTAACAAGTAACCCCTTAGGGGTAATTTTATGCGGGAAATTGATTGCGCGCACTTCCGAACCTTAAAAATGCTTCCTTGACCCTGATTCAGGGAAGGAATCGGTGTATTGAAGCGAAAATCAAACATTTTAGGATTTTTATGAGAAAACCGTCGATTCTTAGGTTTTTCTAGGCGGGGAATCGATTGCGCGCACTCCCGAAGCATGAAAACGCTTCCTTGACCCTGATTCAGAGAAGGGATTGGTGTTTTTAAATGTAAATCTGAAAGTGCGATTTTTTAGTTTTTTTTCCTGAATCAGGGAACATTTTCACGATAAGGGAGTGAGTGCAATCGATTCCCCGCCTAGAAAAACCTAAGAATCGACGGTTTTCTTATAAAAATTCGAAAATGTTTGATTTTCGCTTCAATACACCGATTCCTTCCCTGAATCAGGGTCAAGGAAGCATTTTTAAGGTTTGGGAGTGCGTGCAATCGATTTCCCGCATAAAATTGCCCCTAAAAAAATTTTTGACATTTTTACTTCGGTATTTTTATTCCTGTTAAGTGCGCCCCCCAGGCGTAGTAGCTCCAAACTTTGTTTTAGTGCAAAAATAAAAAAGTCGAAACTTTGTTGTACAGGGGTAGGCTTCTCATTGTCCATTCAAATGGTCGATGGTTCAATCTTGTAACACGGAATTTTATTTGAGCGAATCTTAAAATGTGGTCATAGGAGAAAGGGAGATGATGGCGTAAAATATTTGATCTTTGGGACCTCTCTATTCATCTATGTCGAATTTGTCGACAACTAGTGCCGAGAACTTGTACTCCTCATAAAAAATCCTGGATACGGCACTGAATGGTCCTTTAACACTATACGTTTAAATTTGATTTTTTTGCAAAACTACTAAGAATTAGCCTCTGTGAGTTTTCTACCCAGTATTTTTTCTACAGATTATGTCCAAATTGTTGATTTTTTGTACCCAGGGCTTTTTGGCCCTAATTTATCATAAGGATTTTCTCCAGTCCAGTAATTTTTTCATAAAAATGATATTCTAAAAAGTTTTTCGACGTGATCCCAGGAATTGAACGAAAAAAATCAGCCTAAACGGACTTAAATTGACCGAGATAAGGCCCTAAAACGAAAAAATGGGATTCAATCCAGAAGTATCATCCAGGGTACCTTTTAGATGTCGAAATTAAATAATTCCTTCGGATTCGTGTTCGCCTTGGCCAAAAACCAGGTTGACGATTTTTGCGGATGCAACAAACATCATTACTACACTCCAGTAGCGTAGCGCATACTGGGCCAAGGGGCCCCCCAAAACCGAAAAAATGAAAACTTTTTCTTAATGTTCCCCCTTATGTTTTTGTCCACCAATTTTCAAAAAATATAAGGGTCCCCCATTATGATTTTTTATTAAAAATGATCAAAATTTACCATTTTTTCATCAAAAATGTCCAAAGTTTTCCATTTTTTCAACGAAAATGACCCTTTTTTCAGTAAAATCGTATTTTCTAAGCATTTTCAACTTAAAAACAAGCATTTTTCAACAACAAAATTTTTGGAAAAAATCTTAAGTGAGACCCTTATGATTTTTATGTTCCCCCCTTGGCCCCCCAAAAATTCGAGTTGCGCTACACTACTGCTACATTCATCAAACCATAAATTTTAAGGTAAAATTTATTCTTATTTAAAATATAAAAACATTAAAAGTAAAAATATTTTACTTGTTATGATAATATTGATCTAGCTGGATTCGCTTGAAATTGCATACTCATCGTCTTTAGTCTCTTTCAATTTTCCTGCTTCATAATCACGCTCGATTTCCCAACCATGCTTGTAGTCAGTACGATCGTGCAAGAATTTGCAAGAATCTAAAATGTCACTATAGTGTAAAAGCCAAATCTGTTACTGAGATTAATCAGTCAATTATTAATGGAGTTGTTGATATTTGAAAAAATGGAAATATTAAATATCGATAATCATATCAATACCGAAAATTTTGATTATTGATATTCTATATCGATATTCGATAATTAATATCGATTATCGATATTAGAAAATGGTTGTTATTGGATGGAAATTTATTTTTCAATAATAAATATAACAAACAATCCACGGCTGTATAAAGTGTGCAAAAAGTTCTGACACCCGAAAAACCTTGCGTTGCAAATAACACGTTTACAAAAGAATTATCGCGGTTTATAACGTAGTAAGTTCAAAAGAAAATCAGTTTTCTGTATTATCACTAAAATTGGTATAAAAAGAATCGTTTCAATAAACAAATTTCCTTGCAATTCAGGCAATGCAGCCATAAAAATTTCTAAAATTTGTTTGATATATCAATATTTTTTCGAAATATCAATTATCAATATCGATATTTTTATCAATATTTTTGATTATTAAGACGCATTGTCTGAAGGTTGTTAAACAAATTATAAGGCCATGGAGCCAACCCAAAATGTCAAAGTCTCAGAATTTTTTCAATTGTTGCCTATGTTTAAGTATATGATCCCACTATTAAAAACACACCAACCTAAAATTCCGAAACTTTTCCTTCTTCGAGATATAGCCCTCGGAAGTTGGTCACCTCGAGCGTACAGCTAA